>JAPKLW010001191.1:106226-231732 GCA_026898455.1 Plectranthus barbatus
AGAAGTGACATTCTTGGGTCACATCGTTTCGGCAGACGGAATCAAGGTAGATCCAGCCAAGATTCAAACAGTGATGGACTGGAAATCACCAACCACGCCGAACGAGATTCGTAGTTTTCTGGGTTTAGCAGGTTATTACAGGAGATTCATTGAGGGCTTCTCGAAAATTGCAAAACCGATGACCCAGTTACTACAGAAGAATGTTAAGTTTGAATGGACAGAGGAATGTGAGGAGAGCTTCCAGAAGTTGAAGCAGTTATTGACAACCGCGCCAGTTCTAGCAGTGCCAGAACCAGATAAGAACTTCGAAGTTTACACTGATGCTTCGAAGAACGGGCTAGGTTGCATGTTGATGCAAGATGGAAAAGTAATAGCATATGCGTCAAGACAGTTAAGACCGCATGAAATAAACTATCCAACTCATGACTTGGAGTTAGCGGCTATAATTTACGCGTTAAAGATCTGGAGACACTATCTCTATGGAGTGAAATGTGCCATATTCACGGATCACAAGAGTTTGAAGTACTTCTTCGAACAAAAGAATTTGAATATGAGGCAAAGGATATGGTTAGAACTCGTGAATGATTACGATCTGACGATCAACTATCACCCGGGAAAGACTAATTCAGTAGCAGATGCCTTGAGCAGGAAGGGAGAAGCTCAGTTAGGCTGTATGCTTACAAGAGAGAGCAGGTTGATCAGAGAGTTTGAGAAGCTTAGCTTGGAAGTGATATCACCTTCCGAAAGGAAGAGGTGTGATTTGGCAACCTTGACAATAGTGCCAGATTTGAGAGAAAGAATCATCGAGGAACAGAAAGGAGACGCAGAGGTTGAGAAGTTGCGTCAGAAATTGAAAGTTAAGCCAGTGGGAGAGTATCGGGAATCAGAAGACAGTGCACTGTTATTCAGAGACCGAGTCTTAGTGCCGAACAGTGAGGAGTTTAAGAATGAGATATTGAGTGAGGCACATGATACGCCGTATACCGCTCACCCAGGAAGTACTAAGATGTATCAAGATCTGAAGATTAAGTACTGGTGGGATGGTATGAAGAAGGATGTAGCCTTATATGTGGAGAGATGTTTGATATGTCAGCAAGTTAAGGCGTTACATCAACGGCCGTATGGGAAATTGCAACCGTTAGACATCCCTGAGTGGAAATGGGAACATATCACTATGGACTTCGTAATGGGGTTACCGAGGTCACAGAAAGGAAATACGGTGATATGGGTTGTAGTGGACCGTCTAACGAAGAGTGCTCACTTTTTACCGATTAAGGTAAACTACGGATCAGATAAGCTAGCACAGATATATGTCCGAGAGATAGTCAGGCTGCATGGAGTGCCGAAATCTATAACATCTGACAGAGATGCGAAGTTTACATCTCGTTTTTGGATGAGCTTACAACAGGAGTTGGGTACTCGCCTGAATTTTAGCACGGCGTTCCACCCTCAATCATATGGTCAGTCTGAGAGAACCATTCAAACTCTCGAAGACATGCTGCGGACAGTGGTGTTAGACCGAGGAAGTAGTTGGGAGCCGATCTTGCCTTTGATCGAGTTTGCCTATAATAATAGTTATCAGGCAACAATCGGAATGGCTCCGTATGAAGCGTTATATGGGAGAAAATGCCGTTCACCTCTGTACTGGGATGAGGTTGGAGAACGGAAGATTATTGGACCGGACGCCATCAATGAGATGATTGAGATAGTCCGACATATTAGAAAGAGAATCAGATAAGCACAGAGCCAGCAGAAGTCTTATGCTGACTCTAGAAGAGCAGAGTTGTGTTTTGAAGTTGGGGATAAGGTTTTCCTCAAGGATTCACCCTCTAAAGGAATAGTGCGCTTCGGGTTAAAAGGCAAGTTGAGACCACGCTATGTGGAACCATATGAGATACTAGAACGCATTGGTCCAGTGGCGTATAGATTGGCATTAACCCCGAGCATGGGTAATATACATAACGTATTTCATGTGTCTCAATTGAGGAAGTATGTTTATGATCCGAGACATGTGATTCGCTAAGACGAAGTAATTTTGAGCCTGGACCTACGATATGAAGAGCAACCAGAGGCTATACTAGATCGAAAGATGCAAGAGCTCCGGAATAAGTCTATTCCGCTTGTTAAAGTACTTTGGAGCCATCATGGGCGTGAAGAGGCAACTTGGGAGCTAGAAGACAAGATGAAGGAGAGATATCCCGAACTTTTTGAGACTATGTAAATTTTGGGACGAAATTTTTATAAGGGTGAGGGGATGTAATACCCCGTGTATTAATTCAACAATGTGTAAGTTATTGAATTTAATAAAGTAATTGTTTCCAATATTTGGAATATTTAAGTTTTGATTTGGATGTAGGAAGTTGAATTATATTAATAAAGTAGAGTTATATTAATGAGATTGGAGAAATTGTATTGATAATGAAATGGAACATTTTAATCTTGAAGGAATTACCAAGATTAATTTGGAAGTATTATGGGGGGGATTGAAATATTATATTTCGGAAATTTAATCTTTGGAATCATTATGTTGGGAAGTTATAAAATTATAAGCATGTGTGGAATTATGAGGTTATATTATGTGTTAATACACAAAATTAGGGTGAAATTAGTAGAATTATAACAAAAATATTGAGTTATAATCTATCATTCTCCACTTTATAATATAAGCCTAGAGAGAGAAAGCCAAAAACCCTCCCCACACCCCAATTTCCGTCAGACCACCTTTCGACGCATTTTCCAGCCGACTCCAGCGACATTCCGATAAACCACCACCACCATTCGATAGCTCTCGCTCTGAGCTTCGTTTTGAGTACTCGTGGGTTCCGAGAGGACGAGAAACGGCCAAGTTATCGAAGAGAGAAGTAGAGGTGGGTGTTAGAGTTTGAATTGAAGTTTTAATCGTTGAATCTCGTTATTCCGGCTGAATTCTGGCGTTTTGACCCCAGATTCGTATTCTCCATCGTGTAGGGAACGTTCGGACGTTGAGAAAACCTCGTTTGGACGCTGGAAAACCACGACCGCCGCCGTGTGTGGAGGAGCTCCGGCGAGGTATTTTCTTGTCCCCATTTTCCAACGTATATTCGTGTTTTGTGGCCATATTTGTGTTCCTTACAATCTAGAGAGTCAGAATATGTATTTGCATGTGTAATCGGCCGGAGAAATCGCGAGATACGGCGAGTTGCAGGTGCAGCTCCGGCGAACTCGCGAAGAAGGTGACCTGTGTCGATCGACACAGGAGTGTGTCGACCGACACAGGACTTGGCCGAAGGAAGGAAGTCAATCGTGTGTGTCGATCGACATGAAAGCGAATTGACAGGTATGATGACACACTTGTGTCGATCGACACAAGGTGTGTCGACCGACACAGACCCCTGTCGGTCGACACAGAGGTATACCCAATAGTTCTTCCTACGTTCCTTATCCAATCCTAATTCCTTCCGAGTCCTGTTTGTTTACGATTAAGATGTAGTGTCCTAGATTCATTGTACTGACTCGAGAACCCTATTTTGATTGTAGGAAATTGAAGCAAGGATAGTTGAGCTCATTCTAGCCAGAAACATCTATACAAAGCCGAGAACGAGGTGGGAAACTATTTCCAATATAAACAAAATGTGCGTTTTCATTTCCAAAATGTGTCACAAACTGTTTAAAACACTGTTTTGTTTTAACTGAAACTGTTATGCATGTTTTGTGCTATTATATCTGTCCTCTGTCGTTTCCCATCGACAAGAGAGAACAACTAATGAGTTTAGAACCAGATTCTCATAACTGCGCTAGAACTCAATTAGTAGTATGGAGTAGCGACTCCATATGATTGGGAATTGGAAGACATAAGGTGGAAATTGTTTGTATTGGATACGGTGATTGTGAATGATGATATTAAACGATCGGGTCTCAAAAATGATTGCTGAGACTAGTGCACTTAGATGACAGTAGGTTGAGTGTGTTTACATTCCTGACTGATCATCGTAACTTGGAAGTCGGCCAACTTCCAGTTACAACATTGAAACAGATATAATAACATGAAAATAGCACATGCGAGAAAATAAAATGTTTTGGATAGCGTGGATCTTTTCAACAAAACCCCACGTTTATCTGTGTGAGTTGCATAGCATGTTTCTTATATAACTGTATGTTTTCGTGCATGTTTTACATTGGGTACGTTAGTACTCAGCCCCTCGCGTTATTTCTAAAACGTGCAGGTTAAGCAGCAAGGATGGAAGTTCCGGGGTGTAAGCTAGTGAAACGAAGTGGCTTTTGAAGAGATCCAGTGACATGTATCTTCATATACATGTCATCATCACGCTACACACACTGCTGCACCACTCTATGAATTACCCCTTCCCACTTTTGAATGTTTAAATAACTTAAATTTTGTTTTGATACTCTGACTCGAAGTTTGAATTCTTTTCGTTACTTATCCTTTTTATTTAAATAAAGTCTTCTGCTTGTTTATTTCGAGAAATGTGTTTGATAAAACCTGAAATATCAATGTAATGTGGCCCCAAATTGGGAAGGTCAGTTGGGGGTGTTACTGTACTAGATCTTTTAGAGCCTTATTAGAGATTAAACACAATATTTTATCCAAAACTTTATCTTTAATAAGACTAGATTGCTACCCGCGCGTTGCGCGGTGTATATGTTTATTTAATAAATTATGAATTATAATAGTATTTTTTATTTTTATAATATATATATATATATATATATATATATATATATATATATAAAATATAATTATGATAACTGAAATTAGAACATATATAAGTAACAAATGAAATGATCTAATATTAAGACAATTGATCATTTACATATCAAATGCTAAAATTTATTACAAATTTTGAAAAAGTTCCTTGTGCACAACATTTGAAGTTTCCGAGACACTGTTGTTGTCTTAGTCACAAACTAAGATCTTTAATCTAGCGCGACTTGTGACCCTAGACACAGCTACATACAACTGTCCATGAGAAAATACTGGTTTGCTGAGTAAAATTCTTACATGCGAAAGTGACTGCCTCTGGCTCTTATTTGTTGTCATAGCATATGACACTTGTATAGGAAATTATCTTCGCTGAAATTTGAATGGAATTCGATGATCAGATGGAAAAATTGTCATCCTGGGAATTAATACCTTATCACCAACATATTTTTCAGTTAAAATCTTGGCCTCGATTACATGATTACCAAGTTGTGTCAAAATCAACCGAGTACCATTGCATAAACCAGATGAATGATCAATATTCCTTAACAACATAATTGGTGCCCCAACTTTTAATGTCATCTCATGATTTGGTAATCCAGAACACTTCAATGTATTCAAAAATTCTGGAGTGTGCACCTCGTTAAGAACATCAGATACACTTTCACTTCGACACAATGAATCCGAACTTAAGTATACTTTGCCAATATTGTTATTCAATGATAACATATACTGATTAACTCTCTCAACCACATTATTTGTAGGTGCCAAAATAGCTCTATGCTCCAAAAAAGAAATATCTGTTGATCCAAAACCAATTGTAGGATATGTAATATTAACAATAGCTTTAATTGGATCGCCGCCAAATTTAATGCTAAGATCTACAGAAATATCAATTACTCCATCGTCATCCTTTGGTTGACCCAGATTTCCATCCCCAATTGATGCAACCCAATCAGCAAATTCTTTAAGTTGTGAAGACTGCATTTCATCACGAATTACATTCAAATGTATGTTCTTCGTCAATCTCAAAACACATATGTGACGCCAAAAATACGATGAGTTAATTGTTGCATTAACTACATCACATCTGCTTCCTTTTTTAATGACAGACAAAATTTGTCTCAAATCATCTCCAAACACAATTGTCTTTCCTCCGAATGGTAGATTATAGCTTTGTGTGTTTTGGAATCGCATTATATCTCTCATCGCCTTATCGAATGCTTCAAAACAATAGTTGTGCAACATACGTGCTTCATCCCATATTATGAGCCTACAATGTATCAACAACTCGGCCAATTGGCTACTTTGTTCTATGCAACATATGTAATCTTCGTTTACATCAATCAGAAAAGCGAAACGCGAGTGAGCTATCCTACCACCGGGCAATAACAAAGATGCAATTCCACTGGATGCAACATTTAATACAATTTCATCTTTTGATCTTAACCATGCAGATAATATTTTCCAAATAAAAGTTTTCCAGTTCCTCCGTATCCATATACAAAGAATAGTCCGCCATTATTTGAATAACATTTTTGAATAATAGAATCATATACTATTTTCTGTTCATCTGTCAACTTACGCATATTAGATTCATAATCTCTTGCAAGTTGTAGATGATCATAGCTCAATTTATCCATTATTAAATTATTTCCGACATGCATGGTTACCTCAGCAAAATCAGTTGGCATTCTAGTAAAAAATTTCAAAGTGAAGCCTTATCTTTGTAATATCTTCTCCAATTCGCCAAGAGCATGTTTCTTTATCTCATCATCACTGGGATATAAACCTTCAAAAAAATACTTAATAAATATTTTATGACAATGTTTGACCAAACAAATTTTTTTGAATAAATATATTATATTCAAAATTTATTTAGAAAAAAAAAGTAAATATTGCAAAATCTTCTAATTAACAAATATATTCTATTAAAATTAGTATTGTTAAAAAAAACTAATAATAAAAGTAAAATAATTTGTCCTTTATTGTAATATAATCCTAAATATAATTAGATACTGATTTAAATTTGTAAATATGCATTCGATAACTTGTATAGTTATTGATATAATGGAAATAAATGACATACCTTGATTGTTTGAAATGAGGCGTCTATTGTATAATATATAAACATATAAATATTTCCAAGTTGCTTCCCAAACATGATCAAATCTGCTCATTAATTTTGCAATCAATAAATTTACAAATAACTGTCTCAGTGAATGAGCATTTCCCCAACGACTTGCCTCCTCTATTCCATCTATATACACTTTGTCATCTTCGAGTAATCCCAATGCATAACATGCATCACAATATGTATTATACAAAACACCATTGATACGTCTCATGTCATCATGACATTTTGCTCTACGAACAACATTAATCAACATCCTTAAATAATGGTTATCACCAGCACCTGGAGCTACATAAAATACTCTTCCAATTGACATCTCTTTCTTTCTTTTTGTCCACATGCGTGGGTTTTTATTCCAAACAAACTTTGTTGGAAATTCACAATATGTCAATTCATTTGCTTCTGGATACAACTTGTTTGCCTCAAACCATGCAAGAAACATGTTTTGTGCAACTATATCTCGATTAACAACTAACAGTCATCATGTTCAGAAAATATCACGCGTTGCTCATTCTCTAGATGAAAACTAAGTCTCTGAACAGGTGGATCTCTGAAGTGAATATCAAATGAATATATTCTCCAAGCGGCTTCGCAAGGTAAAATATATCTACAATCGTAGTACTATCAACTTCATCAACATCACTACCATTATTTTGATATATTATACTTCGAGAAAACTTGGCAGTAACTCTGTTATTTCTTTTGTTGATGTACTTGAATAAATACTTTATGGCTCTAGATTGGTTACACCATTCTACATTGATGTGACCACCATACTTAATCAATTAGTATTTATTGTGAGCCACGACATATCTATTATTCAAGTATATCTCAGACTTCTTGATTGTCCGACCATTATTCCTTCTTCGATAAATAGGATATCCATCATCATCAATCGTGATAACATTCACAATTTTTTTTGGAAAACTTTTGGTGCACTTTCTGTTTAGCATGCACGGTGAGTTTCTTCTAGCAGTGCCGCACGGTCCATGCATCATGAAGTTAGAAACATCAATGTGATATTCTGGATCCTCATTTTTGTCTGATATTTCAGCTGATATGATCTTATCAATATGTTCAGCCGAATGAAACTTGTCTTCTTTAGCCAAAAATATTAATATATGTGCATGAGGTAAAAAATTAACTATTTTAATAATAAATTTATCATAAAATTATATCCGTTTTATTTATCATAGATTTATATGTAAAACATACGAACTATAGTATAAACTGAATAAATTAGTTCAATGAATTTTTTGATATTAAAAAAATAACAAAAAGTAGTTCGAATTTCGATCAATTTAAATTTGATGTGACATTAACTGTAAAATATTTAAGTTTAGAAGGCACAATAATATCAATATTTAAAATCACATGAATATATGTTATATCTTTAAGACGTCTTAACTCGATATTGAGTTAAAATATATAATACATTTTCATCAAGATAGTAATTTCAATATTATATGATATATTGCAATCAAATATTATAAATTACATAATTTGAACTTGAGCTTTAAATATTTTGATTTCGCTTTTATTTGAGTTTAGAATGATTCAACTTTTGTTGATTGTCTTGTCTAGACTCACTTGATCGATTCTTCTCGTATAAGTTGTTATTGTTCTATGCATGTCGAATAATATTATTTCTATATTCTCATTAAAATAAATTTATAATTATGTTGTATATTTTTCTCTATCCCTTCCCTACCCAAAACTTAACATTATTTTTCATACATTATTATAGGATGAATAACAGTGTGATTTTGTATATTTAAAAAGTCTAAAATTATAAATAAATGAAAAGGTAAATAATCTACACGTAAATGGAAAAGTAATTAAGTAACAAATCAAATATTCCAAAAAACAATTGATTATTAATTATAATGATTGCATAGTCTTAATTATTTAAAATGACCAATTTTATAAAACATATAATGATTTTGTCCATTTTTATCAGCACATATCAAATATGGCTAAAAGTACATATTTTTAATTAGAATTTGTTAAAATGTCTTAATCAAAAAATGATTTTTGGATGGGTGATAAAATCGAAACATGAAAATGTATATTTTAAGTATTTTACTCAATATTTAAAACTTAAAAATAATATTTTAATCGCTCCGGGTTGATCAATATTTATATATAATTTTTAAATTATTTTTAGCTTAGATCGCTCTTGGATCGTTCCCGGTCACCCTTAGATCTCAGTCGGTCCCTCCCAAGTTGACCATTCTTTATATATATATATATATATATATATATATATATATATATATAGGGGGCTGATCTGGTGAGAATAGCCCTTATCATGAGAAATGAGAATAAATCTCGTCCATAGATTTGACAACATCAACGATCCAGATTATATAAGAGCTTTAACAAAAAATGCGGCATAATATCCTCATTTTACTTCATTGAAGGACAACATAGTCATTACGAACGTACAGGGCGCAAAAGTTGTGTTTTGTTCATTTTATGTATTATATACTTCATTTCATCTTAGTTATACTTCATTTTATCTCAATTTCGAATCATTATAAAATAAATTTGATTCGAATTTTGATGTTACACGTGACATGTATTTTATCATAGCAGTTCTTCATTATATCTTAGTTATTCTTCATTTTATCTCAATTGTGATTCATTATAAAATAAATTCGATGTGAATTTTGATGTTATACGCGACATGCATTTTATCTTAGCAGTTCTTCATTATATCTTAATCATTCTTCATTTTATCTCAATTATTGTTCATTATAAAATAAATTAAATAAAAATAAAATCATTTTTTCGAAAAAAATGATTTGAATTCTCTTCATTTTATCTCCTATCTACATCATTAAACGAAAAAAATCAAAATTTTAGAAACAGTTCTCTTTATTTTATCTCCTCTATACTTCATTAAATGGAAAAAATTAAATTAAATAAAAATAAAATTAATTTTTTGGAAAAATTATTTCAGTTCTCTTCATTTTATCTCCTATATACATCATTAAAAGAAAAAAAATCAAATTTTTAGAAACAGTTCTCTTCATTTTATCTTCTCTATATTTCATCAAATGGGAAAAATTAAATAAAATAAAAATAAAATCAATTTTTTTAAAAAATATGTTAAATTTATTTTACTTATTTAAAACTTCATTAAATTAGAAAATTCAATTAAATAATAATAAATTTTAATTTAATTTTAGAGTATTGGATGACTCAACAAGGCAATCGAAATATTGTGAAAAATCGAAATGAAAAGGAATTAGAGATCCAAATATGTAATAATGAAGTTCGCGGAGGATAAAATGAAAATGGAAATTATTTGAGGGAGATACCATCAGGATAAATAACAATGATACCCTTAAATATGTAATAATGAAGTTCGCGGAGGATAAAATGAAGACGGAAATTATTGAAGCATGACCGCAGATCTTGTGAAATCAAAGGCTGAGATTTATTCTCATTTCTTACATTAACATCTATTCTCATATGATCTAACCTCTATATATATATATATTAAACCCGAATTGCACTTGGACCGCACTCACTCTTTGTCACACACACCACAATATTTATTAAATATTATAAATTTTTTAAATTGTATAATTTTCATCAGAAAATGTGAGAAATATGTACATTATGGGCATTTTTAAGATGTATTCATGAATGTGGTCAAAATTATAGATGTAATAGTCAAATTGACTATTTCATTATTTCTCTCGATTGCATACTATCTATAACAATTCGGAATTTCCTAATATATTAAATCTATTAATTGATAAGCCAAAATGTTTGTTATTCAATATGTAGTATGCCTTTAATTGAATTTGTGAAAATGAAATTAGTGGTGCGATCGATGGTGGTGGCGGCAGTGACGTGCAGGAGGGCTGCAGAATCAACGAAGAGGGAAGAAGATTATGATGAAATTAATTTGGAGTAGAACAAAAGTTGTAAAACGAATATTTCAAAATAATTTACATATTTAATCATGTATAAAAGTCATAGACAAAAGATTTAAGGAAAAAGTTATGGAAAAAAATATATTATATATTTTTTAATTACTAATAAACTCTTTTTATAATTATATAATAATAAAATAAAATTCAAATATAAATTTTACCATAAAATTAGAACCATTGAATCTGTAAAAATAATGGCTCATATTTATTCTCATTAATCTTCCATTTTTGTATACACACACTTTAGTGTTGACTCCTCTATTGCTATTTATATATCTATATATTCCTCACACACATAATTTAATATAATATTTTGTGACATTTTCTCTTTTATCTATTTCATTGAACTGGTCTTGAATATAATTTTTTTTCATATTCTTTTCAATATATACTAAAAAACAAATTACGTTACGTGGTTTTTAATGCAAATTTATTTTTCTGATAAAAAAATTAGCTAACAAAAAACATTCTAAAATAAAGAATAAAATTAGATATAATCTTCTTTTAGCAATATCATAAGTAAATATGTATATCTCACTATATATATAATAAAATTTCAAACAAATATTTAATTAGTCGTTAAGTCTTAATTACCATAATCTTCGTTATTTCTATTTTACAAAAGAAGGTCATTGCGAGATATATATTTGTTAAAAATGGAATATTATATATTATATTAATTTGTTTCATATGTTATATTAGTCCTAATATTAAATGATTCCCGAATCCAATTTCATGTTCTAATATTTTTATATATTTTGAAAATCATATTCTAAAAATTTAAATCAGTAACTAAAATTAATGTGTTTAAAAATATAAAAGAGGTTATATTTTAAATTTTCTTCGAGTGTTTCCATAATTAATTAAATGACTAATTATTATTTTCATTTGATGATTTTTATTAATACTGTTTTTGTAATATTGATTAATACTGTTTTTGTCTGTGTAAAATCAATTAATTTAGTAGGATTCTATAAATTAATTTCCATAGTACCATATTTGTAATTTAAAAAGATTTTTAGGGTGAAAAAGAATGATTTGGGATTTAACTTTTAGGAATATATAAATATAAATAGATTATATGTTCCAAAATTTATGATAATTACGCTTGACCAATGCGTATTAGAGGGAATTAGTAATAGTTACTGAGATTTTTTTAATGTTATTGTGAACCTGTAATAAGAATATATATATATTAACTGTAGCAAATATTTTAATTTATAATAATGTCCCATTCAAAGAGGTGTTTCACTTGTTTACAAATATAATACTACATTGGATAAGAAACATCAGATTATAAAACAAATACAGTTGAGTAAAGTTGAACGCTAAATACAGTTTGAAGCAAATCTTACTGGTACTAATTATCAAACTACCAATAAAATATGATAAACCGTGTAGAAGTCTTTTATATTAGTTATCAAGAAACACACAAAATTGATCTAATGTTTTTTCAAGAAATATGTAAAATCGAAACTATAAAAGAAAGTTACAAAAATATTGATCATAATGGAATCAACGTAGCTCTAGAACATCCACTCGCCACCAATCATGGAGGAAGCATATAGCCATAGCTGAACTTTGTAGATGTTGCTCTCAAACACCTAGCCGAACTTTGCAGATGTAGCTCTCAAACAACCACTCCTACCGATCATGGAAAAAGTAAAGCTGAATTTGACAATGGAAGATGTAGTTATCTCTCAAAAATCCATTATTTATACAACTATTTGACAGCTTTCATAAAAATATCAACTTAAAATCTGCCCATAATTATGATTATTGCATAATTAAGTTGATTGATTTATATTAGAGACTAAATTAATATTACCATATTTATCGTTTGAGAAATAATTAGTTACAAAATATTTAAAATACTTAATAAGATAATTTATTGTATTTCTTATAATTATTCATTACAAATTAATCTTACAATAATTGCTTTTATTGTATTCCTTATAAGACCGTTAAAATTATTTCTTTTTCTCTTACTATTATTTTTCTAAGCTTCATATGATTGGAAAAAAGATTTTGTTAATTGCTGAAAAACTAACATTCGGAAAAAAAATTAACAATCAGGATATATTAATTTATTTACATTTTTTATGAATGTTTATATATATTTTAAGTATATATTGATATATAGATTTGTACATTCTTTCCATATATTGATGCCATTTTATTACATTCATAAATCTTATAATTGTTCCCATATTAATTATTCAAATAACGTCTTATCATTAAGGAAAAATATTTAGACATGCTATAATTAATTATGTCCCATAATTGATTACCTATAAAAATATAAACCATATATTTTTAATAGTTCATATTTACTTTATTTTTTATTAATAATTACCTAATATAAGTTTAACTATTTTTAGAAAGTTTTTTTGAGCGGGAAAAATTTTGTGGCTTGGGGTCCTTCTTTTATATATATATATAGATTTTGGTTGGTCCCAAAACAAGGAATATAGTACGTAGCGGAAGTCTTAAGTGTGAGTGAACGAACCCCAATTAACGATTACTCTGTCAGTAGTGATTTTGAAAATATATTTAAATAGCAAGTTAATAAATTAACCTTTTTCGAATATACTCCAGCAACTAGATAATTTGTTGGGTTTCAAGTGAGCTAGTAGGAAAGATAAAACTTATAAAGATACACGCGATATAAAAGTAGTTCAGATGCCAAAAGATCCAACGTCCATTCTTCGATCACATTTTATCATAAATCCACCAAACAAGTCACAGTACAATGAAAAGTATTTCTTCCAGTCACGGGAAGTACCAAGGTCCTCCGGCTTCCTGGCAGCCTCAGTTGTTGAGCTTTACCATGAACACTTGATGCTAGCCTCATCAACTAGCTTCAATCTGTCAAACTTTACCGCAATCGCTTCATTAGGTTTGAGATATGGATGGTGGTGTTGTATGAGATGTTGAAGAAACAAATTTCTGAATAAACTCAAAAGGTGTCTCTAATTCAGTATATCTCAGATATACTGAACTATGCCGACCTTGTGAAGAATACATAGTAAATGCTTAGAGTGCTTTTAAAATATTGAGTATTTTCTCAAATAACATATCTTTTTTAGAGCATTTGACATTAAAGCATTTGCCTTATCTCTTTAAGCTTTGGGGGTATTTATAGTCTCACACTAGTTCAAAAAACTAGCCATTTGACATGTCTGCTCTTCTAACGTTTGTGCAACTTTTTCTTCTTTTTTCAAGCTTTACACAATTTTTGTCATAACGGTTGCCAGTAAGTCTTAGGAATCAACATCCTTTTGAAATTCCTGACAGTATCGGCTGACTTACTAGGTTTGACTTCCTTAGTTCTTTTTGTCTTCCAGACAGGTTCCTTTTACCCTGTGTTTTCAGTCTTGTCACATTTTTGTCTGTCTTCAATTGGTATTAATTAAGACACATTCTCAACTGATTACATTGGTATGAGAGTCAGTCTTCAAGACATCGTTTGATTTCTTTTTTAGACTGGTGGAGTGATTCCTAGGCTATTACAATTCAATGTACCTATAAATGGTTACAAGTTCGTAATCACTCTAACTTACCAGTCTAGTATAGTCTAGTCAATTTTATACACCGTGAAAGAGGAATAAGGACAATAAATGGTGAGAGCAAGCAATCTATAAGAATATGCAACTATTGCAAAGTTGAGATCCCAACACCTGTTACATATCGGAAAAATATTTTCCTCCTGTTCAATTCTCGAGATGGTTTTAGCTTTGTACCCCTTCTGCCTCTTTTGATCCCTGAACGCTTGATGATAGTGTTGTTGTTCTTCCCTCTTTCTTTTTAGTTCAAAGGATGAAGATGTATGAGTTTCTTGTGGCAACACCATTAACATTGTAGGCATTGGAATGTCCCTGTGAAGACCTAGGGTGGGTGCCCCTTTGCGATAACCCTATGGATAAGCTCGGCCATAAAAACTCAAAATTTTTCAATACGCTCCCTTGTATCCGAACGATAGTAAGTATGTAAAAATGTCAACTCCAGGAACCATGGGGTCCACCTTTCGGGAACTAACTGTAGGGTTTTTCCGTGAACCGAATCACCAAAACCAAACTGAACCGGATCGATTTATGGATATTGCACATAATTCAAATTCACAAAACCCTAGCATGCTCCTATGAATTTAATAACCAGTATTGTGGATTGAGGGATTACCGTTATTCCGTCGAGTCTGTACCGATCTTTTGCGTTTGAATTCCAAACTTCAATTCAACCACGCAATTCGATTTTATCTGCGGAAGTAGAAATTAGCAATCTAATATCTAGATAAATTCGAAAATAAGAAAGAAGAAGAAAAGAAAATCTTGTTCTCCAGATCAGATCTTCAGGGCTGTGTCCCAATGCCGTTCAGATCTACTACTGGTGAGGACTCCGTAGATCTGTATTCTGAGCAGGAACAGAATCAAAATTCTCCTCCTTTCTTCTCCAAAAACGGCGCCTCTCTCTCTCTCTAGGTTTAGTGTGTTTCAACTGTGTTACAACTTGTGAGAGAGAGCTGTCTATTTATAGACCTAAGGTTGAAAACCTTAATGGGCCTTTTTGGGCTCAATTCAGCATATTTAATTTGGGCCAGTCCTGGGACCTAATGCAAATAATAAAGTGGGCCTATAAATTAATTAATTCCCATGTCCACAACCCAGGACACAATTAATTAATTAATATTGATTCTTTTTCACCACAGAATTAATACTGACCTACCCCTTTATTACCACGTTATGAGAACGGGCTGCATTAATTGAGAATCCCCATATTTAAGGTTACCGGACATCCATTAATTAATCAGAGCCTCTGACAAGCTCTAACTACAATTAATTAATATCTTATAATTCCTGAGTAGTACCACTCAAACCTTATCACTCGTGCCTAAAATTAATCAGCCTGCAGGACTTTGGCACGATGAATGTTATTGAGCTCCTCAGGGAATGTCCCCATCCTATTACTCGGATATGGTTACCTAAACCCAGTCTCAGGCGGTACTACACAAACTGCCATTACCCAAGATGCGGATATACGAGCACGTTACTTAGGCTCTCCACCATGGCAAGTCAAGGCAACAGTCAACTCGTGCAAACCCCTGAACCTTCGTTAGAGTTTGGACTCAATCAATATAACGAGATCTTGTATTCGCTGATGTCAGACAGATGAATACATCTCACTGCGATCCATCAATACGCCACCTCTGCGTACCAGCATGTCAAGTAACCAAGATACACTACTTATTCCGATAATGCCGCAGCCATCCGGACAGACGTATCCTCATACGCTGTCTCGATTGTGATCAGGTTTATGTCTCACTAGGTCAAGTGATCATACTGTCTTCTGCAATCTACAACACGCCGTATGATCGTCCCTATCGGTGAGACAAGAGGATACCATTGTTCATACATGTACGATTGTTAACAGATAGGAGAAATAAACCATTGTATACTCATTATAACAAATGCTTTCAGTATACAAAACCCATCACCAACTCCCTTGTTCTTTCCATTGCCTCGAATTCACTGACTCCAAGGTCTTGAACACTCTCCCATTCATTCATATACGCCATCAGGGAAGAAACAAATCCCTCTTCGGGAAAATGGGGATGTTCACAAAATTGTCGAACCAAAACATCTCTAACAGGTTCCATCTGCTACACCAAGTAAACGGTAAATCTAAAAATCAACAAAACAACATCACAAAACACGACTCTATGTCTCGGTGGTAACTCTATCCTCTATCACACTGTGCCGAGGGTCCATCGGGTCCTCGTACTAACACACTCACTCGAGTCTTGACTATATCTGTCAGGCTCACTGGTGCATTCTGCACACTCAACATCAACTACTGGATTTTCCGGTTCACAAGAAATTTTCAATTTCAACGACAACATATCTCACCCTTATACACCAGATCCAACATCATTCTAAGTTCATCAATTTAAAGCCAACAGTCAGTTAGTCATGTCCTAATCCATCCTAATCCAACCTTCAAGGTTAATCAACATCTCAACATTTCTTACAGCTCAGCTCAAAATTAACACATCTTTTAAGCATTAACACAAAAGTTTACACCGCTTGCAACACATTTTAAACACATCATTTTGAAATCACAATTTCCAAGAATCACCACACCTATGTCAAAACCAAATAACTTCATAAGTTTTCAAAATCATGCGATTTTCTCCAAAACACCACATCAATCACTTTCTTTCATTAAATCAAACAGTGTCAGCACTCTGCTCGACACAAAACGACACACGTCCTTCAATAACATCTTTCAATCACTTTTTGTTCAGCACACGAACAATTTCAAATCATTTTCAATCGATATACCAACACTTTCAAACTTTCATAGCCACAATCACAATGTGCTATCCTTTCAAAATCTCTTTCACTTCAAATCATTTTAAACAACTCAAACACTTCACAATCTTGCAAGCAGGTAACTTTAAAAAATTTTAAGACATACCTCAGGTTGAGCAGGATGGAGTGGGGTGTAAGCACGAGCAGATTTCCTTCAGTTCAAATCTCAGAACTCAAACTGTTTAAAAATCAAGTTTCCCAAAAAGTTTCAAAGCAGTTTCAAAGCAATTTCACCTTTTTCAAAACAACTTCTTTTCAAAACCTTTCATAAAACCTAAGGCTCTGATACCACTTCTGTAACGCCCCCAATTAGCCTTCCCCACTACAAGGCACGTTACAGTCGTGGTTGACGATTTTCAAACAATAAATAATTTAAAACAACAACGAAAGACCAAATGATATTTAAAAGATTAACTTGATACATCTTTTGATAAACATAAACTTTTAACAGACACAAAATACATATGTTTCGAACAACTATTTCTTCAAAAGGTTTTAACTAGGGAAGGAAATTATTTTCAGAGCGTGGTGCAGTGGGTGCAAGCGTGATGGTGATATGCATATGGCGATGCATATCACTAGATCTTCAAAAGGCTATACACATCCATCTTCATACTTTACACCGCCACCTCTCCATTCTCGCTGCTCAACCTGCGCGATTTAGAAATAACACGAGGGGCTAAGTACATTTGTACCTAATGGAAACATGCCCAAAAGATACAGTTTAAATATGAATGCTATGCAACTCACACAGATAAACACGGGTTTTGTTGAAAGAAACCGTGTTATCTAAAATATTTTATTTTGCACGTGCTATCTAACATGATATCATATTTGTTTACATTTTGTAACTGGATGCTGGCCCACTTCCAAGTTACGATGAACAGTTAGGAATGGACGAACCACTCAACCCACTGTCATCAAGTGCACTAATCTCGGACCACAACATCAAGACCCGATCGTTATAAAAATGATTTGATTACTTTCCTTTCAGGGTTTACGTACACAACCGTCTCACCCGAGCTCACAAACAAAGGTAGCTAGCCTTTAACATAAATAATAAGACTAGCTCAAGTACTTAACGTACCTAGTTCTCATCTCATTAAATAACTCCCTGTTGATAGCAGTCAACGGAGGACAGATATGATAGCACAAAATATTTTATGCATAGCAGTCATTTAAAGCAAATCATTTTCACACACGTTTTGAAAACTGAGCATGAAGCTCGAAAAGGCATTTTATTTTATACTGAAATAGTTCCCACCTAATGTGAAGCTTTAATGAACTAAATGTTTCCCTCGTTAATTGAGCAGGTTGAGCTTGGTCTTCTTATCTCCTACCTTCAATAATCAGGTACACAACCAATTAGGATGGACAAATTAGGACAGACATCTAACTCGACAAAATCCAATAGTCATCTCATACAATTCAACCTTTGATTTCCAATTTCAAACTTTAACCTTATCTTTAATTCGATTTAATCAACTCTCGACCTTAAATTTCAGTATCCAACATCCAATCATGCTCATTACATGCTTATATAATCATATATCAAACTTATAAATCAAAAACGACTCGAAATGGATCAAATCAAAGCAAGAAAACACATTTTTCCTTCTCTGTGTGTCTGTGTCGACCGACATACTCTCTGTTTCGGTCGACACAGATCATATCGACCAATTCTCGACCCCATATCGGTCGATATTCCTGGTCGATTTCCATCTTTGTCGCCCCTGCTGTGTCGACCGATGTGGCCTTGGTGTTGGTCGACACACTTCATCTCCTCCGGCAGAAACGCGAAAATGGACCTGCAACTTGATATAACTCACTCCAAACACACAACCAAGTCCCAGAAACCATCCTAGCATGTTCCTAACTCATCTAAGAACACAAGGCATGCATCAAACTCAAAGAAATTACGCATAAACAAGCAAATGAAAATCTGAAATTTTGAAACTCATTGCACGTCGCTCTTCATTGGTGCAGAGATTTTCCGGTGACTATTTTCGTGTTTCAGGGTATCAAACAATTCCCTACAATATGGAGAACACATTTCTAGCATCAAAGTTTGATTCAACTGGGGTATAAATGAGTTTCAAGTTTAATTACCGTATCGGTTTTGAAACCGACGGTCTAACTTCGGAAGCTCGTAACTCCCTCGTCACTACGCCTCATGGGATGTGCGTGTACTTTCTGTGATCCTCGAAGAACAAGGAACAAGATGGTGGTGATCGCTCGGTCTGCAGTGGCGCGAACTGGCCAAAAATCGTGCGGCAGAGAGGGTGGCAAGAATGGGTAGAGTACTGGGTGGGGGTTTCTTTTATGCTTTCTCTCTTCTCTCTCACTGGAATGAACGAAGATGAAGAATAAAGGCTGTGTTGAAATTTTGTTTTGACCCAAAACCCCAAACCTCCACCGCCTACATCAATGAACACTGCCCTCTTCTCCAATTGATAGCAAGCAGCACACAATTACATGCACACATACATGCCTTTTCTTCACAATGAAGAAAGGTTTTTTTTTAATTTTCACTGGAAATAAATGAGATTGGTAATGAGGAAATTCTTAAAATTTTGGTTTTGTTTCTCACATACCACCACCTCCACCGCCTCCTAAATCCACCGCATCCCATTTCCAATTACACAACAACATACATGCATGAAGCATGTATGTAGAGAAACGTATCTCGTATTTCACTCAAGTAAATTAGGTTACATAGGAAGCACTTATAGAGGAGAAACAAATCTATACTAAGAATATAAAAAGATATGTATCTATCTACAAAGATATGCTACAAGATATACAATATCTTAACACCCCCCGCAAGCGAAGACGACGATAGTCAAAGCTTGGTACGAAATTCTTCAAACAGAGCACGTGAGAGACTCTTAGTAAATATGTCGGCAACCTGTTGTTCGGAAGGAATGAACCAAGTGACGAGAGACTTCGAATCCACTAGTTCACAGACGAAATGATAGCCAATGTCTATATGCTTGGATAGCTTGTGTGCAACTGGATTCTGAGTAAGGAAAAGTGCACTCGAGTTGTCTGAAAAGATGATTGGAGGCGATGGAATTTCAACGTGAAGATCTTGCAGGATATTCGAAATGAAACGCACCTCCAGAGCAGTGTTAGCAATAGCACGATACTCTGATTCGCAGCTGGATCGTGAAACAGTCGGTTGCTTCTTTGCACTCCACGAAATAAGATTTGGCCCCAAGAAAATTGAATAACCATAGGTGGATCGTCTGGTGTCGGTGCATCGAGCCCAGTCCGCATCAGAGTAAGCAACCAGGCTAGGGGAGCCATGAGTAAAGGACAAACCAAAGTCCACCGTTCCCTTGAGATAGCGCAACATACGCTTAACTGCAGCAAAATGATCCGTGGTTGGTTGTTGCTGAAATTGGCTGAGAGTGTTGACCGAATAAGCGAGGTCCGGATGAGTAATTGTCAGATATTGAAGTGCACCGATAATGGAACGGAATAGAGTAGGGTCCTCGAAAGGAGGACCGTCCTTTGTGAGCGTGAGACCTGGAGCAAGAGGCGTAGGAGCCGGTTTGGTGTGTAGCATGTCCGATCTCTTCAAGATATCTATCGCATACTAAGTTTGACAGAGGAACAACCGATCGGCAGGATAATAAGCCTCCAAGCCGAGAAAATAGCCAAGGCGTCCAAGATTCTTTGTTGAAAACTCCAAATTCAAACGAGCCATGAGACGACAGAGGGCGGAGGCCGTGTTTCCTGTAAGAATAATATCGTCGACATAAACCAGTAAGTATATTAGAACAGAGCCGCTGCGGAATACGAAGAGGGATGTATCAGAAGAGCTGCAACAAAACCCAAGAGAGATAAGAAAATTCTGAAACTGTTGGTACCAAGCAAGAGGAGCTTGGCGAAGACCGTAAATTGCTTTATGAAGATGGCACACATATGAAGGGCGCGAGGAGTCGATGAAACCCGAGGGTTGCTCCATGAAAACCGGCGCAGATAGAGTACCGTGGAGGAAATCATTCTTTACATCAAGCTGATGCAAAGGCCAAGAGTTCATTACTGCAATAGAGAGAATAATTCAAATAGTCGAGGCTTTAACAACCGGACTAAACGTGTTAGTGAAATCAAAACCAGGAATTTGACTAAAACCCTGAGCCACGAGACGTGCTTTATAACGATCAATAGTACCATCAGCGAGCAGTTTGGTACGATATACCCATTTAGAACCCACGATGTTTGTGTTCGACGGCCTTGGAACTAGAATCCATGTCTTTTTTGCATGAAGAGCCTACATTTCCTCACGCATTGCCTGAACCCATTCTGGTACCTTCAATGCTGATTTAATGCCTCGGGGTTCGGGAAGAGCTGTGGTAGCAGAAAAAATAGATATAGTGTTGACATCAACCGAATATTTGTGTTTAAAAATACCAGACTGTGCACGGGTTTGCATGTGATGCGTTCGAACGGCTGCGGCTGGCGGTTGAACAGGCAAAGGCTCAATAGGTTGAGCAGCGACCGAAGGCACAATTTCAGCAGGGGCTGGTTCAGGCTCGGCTAGGGCGTCGGAGCAGAGCTGACACGGAGCAGGATTTGAAGTTGGTGATGGAGAGGAAGAAGGGGGTGTCGGCCGTGTAGGAGAGGGGAGAGTGATGAAGAACTCGGAAAGGGTTAACCTAGATAGGGGCAGGGCCGTGCTAGGGTTTACGAATGGGAAACAAGACTCATCGAATATAGCATGACGGGTAGTGTACAGACGAAATGAGGATGGGTCGAGACAGCGGAAGACCTTGTGACTAGGACTATAACCAAGAAAGACACAAGGTAAACTACGAGGCTGAAATTTGGTTTTGTTATAGTCACGAAGGCAAGGATAGACCCTACAGCCAAAGGGATGGAAAGACTCATATGAGGGCTTCTGACCGTATAGCAATTCAAAAGGAGAGGTATTTTGTAGGTTAGGAACCGGAAGGCGATTTATGGTATAAACAGCAGTACTAAATGCATCTACCCAATAAGAGAGAGGAACGGCTGAGTGGTATAGTAGGGTAAGGCCCATCTCAGTTGTTGGGAAATCTGGCTAAGTTTCCCTTCTCCAGTTGATAGCTTAGATCTTAGATTTGGTGTTTAAGTGTTTTGGTGGATCAAATCCTAAGTCCAACCAGCGTCAGTTGTCTCTAGAATAGCTCTAGTCTCAAATGTAAAGTCCTGTATAGGTATTTTGAGTTGTAAGTCGCAGCTGATCAAGACTCATGCTGGCTACTGTTCACCAGCATGAGATGTGCTTACCAGTTGAGAGAAGTCTCACCAGCAAGCGACTGACAAAGACTCATGCTGACACTGTTCATCAGCATGGAGTAGAGCTATTGACTGGTCACTGTTCACCAGTTGGATAGATTTCACCAGCAGGAGGCTGAGAAATCTTACCAGCAGAATATGTGTTCTGGCTGACACTATTCACCAGCGGTGAAGCCACCAGTCACGGGAGAATTCAAGAGATAACATCAGACGAATTGGTAGACCTTGATTGTGCTAAGGCAAGTCACCAGCAGAGACTGCCAGCACAAGATCACCAGCATGATCTACCAGTTGGAGGTTATCAGCAGAATTGAAGATTCGCTCTCCCGAAGACTTAGAGACAAAAAGAAGATTCGTCTGAGGAAGTAACTGACAGTGTATGACTTTAAGGAGGATGCCTTAAAGTCTATCAGTTCAAGACTACCAGTTCCGATTCCTCGTACTGACGAATAGAGTCGTTCTGACACAAAGAGATCTGTGTCAGATAAAGCGATCAAAGGTATGGCGCTTTCCGGAAATTCCTACCTACCGCCGTCAGAAGGACATGCGAGGACAGAGACTTTTCCGGATGTGTCCAAACGGCTAGTAAATTTGAATGGGATCCCTCGTCTATAAATACCTGGGATCCATCAACATTCAATACTCTTAACACTCTTGACCTACCGAAAGCTCAAACGCATTCATATCAGCGAATAAGCAATCTTTCGAGGCTTTTCTTAAAGCTACTCCGTGTGTCAATCATTTGAACACGAGACTCCAAGCTTCTAGCTTGTGAGTTATTGATCTCATTTGGTGTTCTTTCTCATTCCGAGGAAGAACATAGCAGCTCTTGAGCCAGCCAGCTCCAGAGTTATTACGGGCAGTTTTGCCGCCAGCAAGAGTCAAGTTCTTGGGAGAACTCAACATCCAATCAGTCGGAGGAGGAGGTTGAAGTGACGTGCTCGCACTCCATCCATCTGACGAGAGTTGAAGAAGGACAAGGACCGGGAGCGGTTGATCCAGTGGACTGGTAGACGAGGCATCTACCAGCTGGAAATAGATCGTAGGAAATCTTGTACCGGATTACTCTTTTTAGTGAATTTCCAGTGCTTCGACTGGAGAGTGGACGTAGATCAGTTGATCGAACCACTATAAAATATCCTTGTTATTTACTGCTTTTAGCATTTACTTACTGATTTAAAACCCAGCACCCAAGTGCTGGAGTATTACTAAAACCAGTTTATAACTGTGCAAACTCGACTCTAAAATTTTCTAAGTCCTGAGTCATCAGCTGACCAGCCAGTTGCCAGTCAGCTGAATACTCAGTTGCCAGTTGACTTACCAGCTGACAAGGTCCCAGTCAGCTGTGTAACCAGCAGAGTGCAAGAAACGAACTTACGTATTTTCCGCTGCCAAAGTATACCCTGATATCCGGGACCAGCATCAGTAATGTGGCGATGTATCCATTCGGCACGGCCATTTTGAAAGGGTGTGTATGGACAGGAGACTAAGTGATGAATACCTAAGGTGCAGAAAAGGTGTTAGAGGCGATGATTTGTGAACTCTGTGCCTCCGTCGCTTTGAAACTGCTTGATCTTGCAATCAAATTGAGTCTCAATGAATGCCTTAAAACACACAAAAATGTCAAAGAAATCCGACTTGGCAGACAATGGATAAAACCACGAGAATCTGGAATAATCATCAATGAATACCGCATAATAACGAAAACCATGTTTTGAGATAACGGGAGAAGGTCCCCATAAATCACAATGAACTTTTTCAAAAATACGAGAAGCACGTTTACTTGATAAAGAAAACGGTAAATGACTATTCTTAGCTAGCTGACATGAAGAACACAAGCTAGTAGTACGAGAAGGGGAAAAAGACATCAAATGAGAACTACGTAATAAATGAAGGATTGCAGGTGCAGTATGACCAAGACGTGCATGCCAAAGATCAAAAGTGGCGGACAGAAACCGGGAACATCTCGAAGCAAGAAACGCCGATGGACGAGAATCAAGCACGTACAAACCCTCCTTACGAACGCCGATTGCAAGAGTGCGACCCGTGGTTCGGTCGTTGATCAAAAACTGTGAGTCAGTAAACACCACATCGACAGAATGATCATGGGTTAGACGGCTAACAGATAATAAGTTTTTGGTTATCGAAGGAACCACTAGAATATTTTTCAGAGAAATATTGTGAGACAAGGTTAGAAAACCAGTATGAGAAATCCGAAGTTTAGCACCATTACCAACTTGGACGTGATCCAAACCCAAGTAAGGAGTCACGTCGTCGAGGGCGGCAGTGTCAGAGGAAATATGAGCCGAGGCGCCAGTATCCAGATACCAATCAGACGTGGAAGATGGTGAGAGAGAACAATTTGCAGAGAAGGCTTTTGCAAGCTGAGCCGTCAGCTTGGATTGGCGAGGGTAATTTCTGTCAAATCTGTGAGGACAGTCGAAAGCATCATGATCAGTCTCTCGGCAGAAATAGCACCAGGGTTTCTTGCGCGGGCGAGAGTTGTTGCGACCGCGATTTTTGGAGGATTTCTTCGTGTTTGAATCACAATTGGAAGGTGCAGCATGAAACGCTGCAGGTGGCGGAAGCGAAGTGGAAGAACGCGTAAAAAGTTCATGACTTTGCGCGCGAGCCAGCAGGCTGTCAAAATCAGGTAACAGATCTTGCGTGAGCTGTGCGGCTGTGAAAGTCGCGAATTCAGAACCCAAACCATGAATGAACCAGTGTGATTTGTCTGATGGTTCGAGCGAGCATCCAATAGCAGCCAGTTGATCACTGATGGATTTGTAGCGTCGTCCATATTCAACCACCGACGAATCTTCACGTTTAAGTGAAAGAAGATCATCCTTTAGGCTCAATTTGCGAGCCTTGGAACGGCAGCTGTAAGCACTTGATAAGGCCATCCATACCTCTTGAGAAGATTGGCAGCCGATAATAATGGCCATCGATTCCTCAGTTAGGGTAGAACCAAGAACAACTTGATTATTTGATCACGAGCGTACCACTTAGAATAATCAGGATTCAACGTTGGAACGCTGGCGGTTCTGGGAAGAAGCCGTGGCGGGGCGGGAGAAAAACCGTCGATGAAGGGCTGAAAACGCTGAGTAGGAGTGGCTCGATCTGGGCATGCCATAACATGTAGTTGGAGCCGGTAAGTTTGATGTTAACCATGTGTATCATGGTGGAGAGAGGTAGAGATGGAAGTTCATCGTCGTCGGGTCGAGCAGCCATCGAAGGAGGCGTGCAGCGAGATAAAAGAACGACGCACGAAGGAAAAAAAAACCTAGGGTTTTAGCCGAAAAAAGATTTCTTAGGCTGATACCATGAAGAGAAACGTATCTCGTATTTTACTCAAGTAAATTAGGTTACAAAGGAAGTACTTATAGAGGAGAAACAAATCTATACTAAGAATATAAAAAGATATGTATCTATCTACAAAGATATGCTACAAGATATACAATATCTTAACAATGTACGTGGGTTCTTCCCTTTTTTTTGTGAAATTTAATATTTTTCCTACCTCAGTTCGTGTATAAATTCCTCCTTTAACTCTTCTTCTCAAGTTCAAAATAAATACATAATTATATGAAAATGCTCCATTCAACGAGCCCGTCTCATTCATATAATTTTCCAAATTTTCGGAGATAAAAGTTTTCCAATTTTCCATTAAATTCAATATTTAATTAAACACAACTCGGGTCTCAAAAAATATACCGATCATTTTGTATCCTTCCTTACTTTATTTCCAAGCATTTCGTAGCTCGGTTTAAGAATCGGACTTTTCGAGTGCAAGTTCTGAATTTAAACACATTTATTAATATTCCAATTAATCTCCCGTTGCACTCGTCCTTCTTTTATAAATTGTGACTTTGCGGTCACTCTCTTTTTCACGAAACGATTCCATTGGTATAATATAAACAATATTCGGACCCTTGAATCTCATCGATGTTTAATTTTTCTTCTTAAAACGAATAAAAATAATAATGCAAAAATTAAATATTCTTTTATTTAAATAAATTAAGCATAATCTTGCTTAATTAAGCACGGGATATTACAATCATGATCCCTCTAAATCTAAACTTGATCCAAGGCTTTGAAAGGTTCTTTTTACTGGATATTCAGGGAATCAAAAAGGCTTTAAATATTTTATTCCTGCTTAAAATAAAACAATAGTGTCTATGGATGTTACTTTTCATGAAGATATATCCTATTTTGACACTCATGTTCAGGGGGAGAATTTTACTATGGAACATAAGTTTGATGACTTTGAGTTAGAACCTTTAGAACCTTCAGGATCTAACTTGGTTCCTGAGTTAGAATCCTCAGTTCCCTCAAGATCTAATTCAGATAGTTCTATTACTTCCTCTCCTCTTGACGGTCAAGGCACATTTGGGTTGTTATACTCCAAAAAAAAAAAAAATAGATTGCCCACTGAACAACCTCAAGATTCAACTCAGGGGGAGAGTTCAGAAACGCCTAGCTCTAGTTCAACAGGTAATCATATGTTTGATAACTCTAACCAAGTTACTAGTGAACTCGGTGAGGAGTATTTTTTGCCTATAGCCCAGAGAACAGGAACCAGATCCTGCACACAACACCCTATTGCCAATTTTGTATCTTAAAAAGGGATTTCACCAAATTATCATCTCTTCATTTTAAAGATTCTGATGCCTTTATTTCTAAAACTACAGAGGAAGCTCTTACTGTTCCTGAATGGAGGCTAGCTATTTTAGAAGATGAAAGCCTTAGACAAGAATGCAACTTAGGAAAAAGTGTCTTTACTGTAAGAAATTAGTAGGCTGCAAATGGGTGTTCAGTATAAAGTATAATTCCGATGGGTCCTTGGAAAGGAGGAAAGCTAAATTAGTAGCTAAGGGTTTTACTCTAACTTATGGTTTGGATTATTCAGAAACTTTTCTCCAGTGGTTAAACTAAACACTATTAGGATTCTTCTATCAATTACAACTAATTTGGATTGACCCTTATTTCAGATGGATGTGAAAAATATTTTTTTACATGGTGATTTCGTTGAGAAAGTATACATGAATTCACCATCTGGTTTTTCTAAGTCATTTGGGTAACAAGTTTCCAGATTGAAGAAATCCCTCAATGGACTTAAACTTTGTCCTAGAGCTTGGTTTGATAGATTTGCCAAATGTGTTAAAGGACAAGAGTACAAGTAAGGTCACTCTGACCACACTTTGTGTTATTAGAACCTCTGCTACTAATAAAATTTGTGTCCTAATTATGTATGTAGATGATATTATCATCACAGGAAACGATCTCAAAATCCTGTACAACATGACAACCAAGCATGTGGAGATTGATAGGCATTTCATTCAAGAAAAGATTGAAGAAAGAGCAGTGAGCACTCCATTCATCTCATCCAGATTACAAGTAGTTGACTTACTCACTAAAGGCCTACCAAAGTCTGTTTTTTTATCAGCATACATTCAAGTTGTGCATGATTAATATCTTTGCACCAACTTGAGGCGAGTGTTAGCTATCACAATTAAAAATAAAAGTTGTGATTTCTTAGATGTAGCACTTTCTATATAGGATTATGGAAAATGGTTAAATACCTATAGATCCTCTCTATCACAATTATTAAATGTTGTGATTGAGAGAGCCTATTTTTCCTATAAGAAAGGAACTCTTGTACAATGGGTGAATAAGTAAAAATAAGAGAGATTAAACTCTTTGTCATCTATATTATCAATTTTATTTATATGGTTAAAGTCTTAAATTCAATACTTTATATATTATATTGGTATGTACTTTATATCATACAGAATTTTCAGTATATTAAAGTTTGATATGTCGTAGCTTTCAGTATGGTATCAATATTTGACACAAAGCAAAAACCAACACTATTACAATGTCGGCTCTTTTTCTTTCATTAAAATTGAAAAAGGGACTGGCAATCCAAATCTGCTAGTTTACGAGAAATAAAATAATAATTCAGCTTCTTTTATTAAAATTGAAAAAGGGACTCGCAATCCAAATCTGCTAGTTTAAGAGAAATAAAATAATAATTCAGCTTCTTTTATTAAAATTGAAAAAGGGACTGGCAATCCAAATCTGCTAGTTTACGAGAAATAAAATAATAATTCAGCTTCTTTTATTAAAATTGAAAAAGGGCAAAAAACAATTTATGTTCCTTGAAAATTCATTTTATATATGTTTCCTTCAAATTAAACAAATATGTTATAGTTGTTGCTCAGAGAATCCTCTGTAACATATGTGATGCAAAAATAAAAACATACAATATTGGACAAAGTCATTTTTCCGGTATGTTCAAAATTATTTAGAAATTATTATTTAATTATAAAAATTGATGGAGAATGTACATAAGGATTTTCTTAATTGTTAAAAAGTTTTGAAAGAAGAGAGTAAGGCTTATCTAATAAAATAATTACTATATTTATATTTTATTTAATCATGATTGCTGCAAAGAGAAAAAAAATGAATTTTCCCAATAAATTCACCCAAAAAAATGTTTGTTGTATTGTCTAGTACTTTGTGTTGTTTTGATTATATTATTTGATAAGACCATGTTCAAATCAAAGTCTAAACTTAAACTCAAAATTCAATAAATTATCATATCTAATAATAATTCCCAACTCAAAATACTAAATTCAAATTCAAATGAATATTCTGAGCATATTTCATTTTTACAACTTTTTTATATTTTTCAAATACTACCTATACTTCAGATGGGATTATTTGGAGCTTATATCATTGATATAACATCCTAAGTTAATCTGGATTAAAAAATTATGAATTAGCTATACATAACCCTAGCCAACTCTCTAAAGAAATCTCTAAAGTTGATTTTATGCTTCTCAAGTCGATCTTGACACCTAAAAATACCATAGCTTTGAATTGCAGACTCAAAAAGTTTGCAGAGTCAAGTTGAACTTGAAAGTTTGACTTAAATTTGTTTAGTTTTATCGAATTTAAAATACCTTTCTTAATCAATTATTTAATTTCATGGTACATAAAAATAACTTAAATTTTTGTTAGAATATTCAGAAATTTAACTTAGTTTGTAAACACTCTAAGCTAGGGGAAAAAAAAAAAGCAAATTGGACGACAACAGTGCAAGGAAACAAAGAAAAGGGATCAACCACAGATAAATTATTTTTGTATTTTGTGATATCGATTGTGCACAAAAGTTAGTTAAAAGTTTTATAATTGTTTTATGATATATAATTCTACAAATAAAAACTTGATCATTATAAAAATATCAACATGTTTTTTTCTATTTTCTATTTTGTATTTTTATTTTATTTTCATTGATATTATATTCTAATAAAAAAATATAATTTTCAATTTAAAAATAATAATATTCTATCTGCCCCCTAGTATGATTAATGCGACATGCTCATAAGAATTTTTATTTTTATTTATCAGAAATATATCCTAAACTATTATAGATTAGAGATATTTAATCTACTCTGTTTCTATTAGGGAATATATCCACACTTTTATTTTGTTATGGAATTATGTTCTCGATCATTGTCAGAATTAAAATCTTGCTCAGTTATGGAATTATGGCGCCATATGTATTTTTATTTTTAATTTTCACAGCATTTTTTTTTAAATTCCACACGTATTTTTGTTTTTCTTTTTTTTTATTTTGGAGGCGGTGGATATGGCCGCGGCGGAGAGGCAGGAGTCGTTGAAGCTGAGAATGCAGCTGCTGCGGACGGAGAAGAGGGAGGTGAAGCTGAGGTATCGGAGGCCTGAAAATTAATAAATAATGTGCGTATTTGAAATTTTGAAAAAAAAAAAGTAAGTAGAAAGAAAATTGTGGAAATTTTTCTTTTTTTAAAAAAAGACAAATACAAATGAAAATTTTAAAAAAAAATACACATGGTTGCCATGTCAGTTAAAATAGTATGACTCAACAAGATTTTTGACCGCATGAATAATCGAGAACATAACTCCATAACAAAATAAAAGTGTGTACATAATTCCACAAGGAAAATAAAATAGATAAATTTCTCTAATCTCTAATAGTTTGGGATATATTTTTCTATATATATTCACTTATAAATAATGCTGGACTATTATATAAATATTGAAAAAGTCTAGAGCTAGCATTGTGTAAACTGTTATGGGTCAAAATTGAAATGCCTAGTTTTCTAATAGCAGTTCCAGTTGTCTGCTGTTGTAATTTGAGTTTGCAACAAGAAACAAAATCACCTGGAATTTGTAAAGAAATATTTGCAGATTTGAGAAAATAGCAAACAAAACACATGCAGCATCAATGACGGCTCAACGTAGGGTAGAAATAAGAAGACGTTGCTAGGTTTGGAAATGAAGAAGCAAATTAAAGATGGAGGAAAGATTCACTGTCCTTAATTAATTAGAGAACCAACAAATCATCCTAACATAATAGTGAAATTCGAAAAACCGGTGATTATTGGTATGGTTTAGAAAAAGGTTATAACCATTATACTAGTAGTAACAACTACCTTTTACCCCCAACCCAACCCCTAAGACAGCATTTATCAAAAAAAAAAATCAAAAATTCTTTGATTTTTAGAATTTCTAGTCGACCACATACCACAAGAGACCACAACAGTTGTGCGGATCCCACATGTATTTCTTTTTCATTATTTAATTATGGACCAATAAGATGATCAAATTTGTCACCATTCTATTGTTCAATTAATTTTGTATTAATATATTATTAAAATTGTTATATCTTTTAAGTAATAAAATAAAAATAAATAAATAATATACCAAAATTCATAATTTTTCTTCTCTATAAATAGAGAGAGAGAGTTGTGATTAAGTGCTAAAATTAAAGTTTGTGATAAATAAGAATGAATCTCAATCATTTGATTGTTAACATATATCAATGGTTGAAATTAAAACATCAAAGATTAAAAATTAAGCATCATTTTCATTCGCGCTTAATTGCTTTATAAATCATTCTTAATCGACTAAGCATGATTTATAAAGCAAATAAGCATGAAATCGCCATTGATTTTTTTAGATGAATGATATAGATTCATTCCTATTTAGCACAAACTAACTTTTTGTATGAAATGTAATATATAAATAAATATATATTATTTTAAAATTAAGATATATATAGGAGATATATTTATGATTCTCTATCAAAATTGTCATCTTTTAGGTAATATATATTTTTCCAAATCTTCTCATATCCAAGAGTGATAATTTTCCTAATATGAATTTAAACGTGTATATATCTTTGTGCGTATTATTATTAATTTCCATATCTTATCATATCCAAAACGCAATGTTTGATAGCAATGAAATATTTGATATATTAACTAGTATATATTTTTTTATTGGAATTAATATTAATTTTATATCCTAGTAGTTATATTTTTTATGTAATCTATGTCAATTTTATTTTAGTAGTTACTTTATAAGTTATACATATTTTAAGTTACTTACAAGTTTTATTTTTATTTTAAAAATAAAACAATAAAATAATTATATATATTATGTGGTTAGGTGGTCATGGATAAACTTTACAAAAATATCATGATTGAGTTGAAGTGATAATTGATAATGTGGAAGTGAGAGAAATTAATAAAATATTTTTGAAGTGTAGGGTTTGTAAGGAATAAACAAGTTATGGTGACAAGAATAAGATGTAAATACAGTTGAAAAAAAGAAACTGCATCAAATAAGTTGAAAATTAATCAAAATTTCTTCTAGTGGTAAACCATCATTTTCACCATCAAAGGGTCAGCAACAATTTCTAATACCATTAGCTGTGTTAAGGTCAAGGCTGCCCACGATTCCCTTTGTGCTCGAGCTTATGAGGACTACTACAGGAAGTTTTCATATAAAAAATATGCAGTGTGCAAGGACAAGGAGATATATCAAAAAATGTTATTCCTCAACTGCACATAGGTCACATGATGTTCCATTTAGGGAAATTATGTATATATATCTCATACTTTATCTATTTATGGAATTCTATCCCAGTCTTTTAATTTTATGGATATCTATCATATATTGTTGTTTATCATGGAATTCAATCCCAACTATTAACTCTTTTTAAAAATGTCACGTCATCCGTTAAAAAATGTTGATATACATTTATTTTTTATTTTTATTGCTTATGTGGAAATACATGTAAAATAAATATTAAAATAAAAATTAAATAAAAACAAATTATCACTTTTTTTTTTTTCACTCAAAAATCAAAACACACGCACCCACATAGAATATAAAAAAATAACTAAAAATAAATGAAAATTTTTTCTCTTCTTCACTGAAAACGCACGCACCAGAAAGAGAAATTGAAAATTGGGCAACGGCAGAAAAAAATTTCTCGCTCAAATCTACCGCCGCATTCAGATACTTGGAAGGAGAACTTGACAGTGTAAAGGGGGTCGATATGCATCGTCAGCTGTTCTTCTAAATACACAGGTTTATCAATTTTATTTTTTTACACTTCTATGCCCTAAATGAAGACAAGTGATCGATTGTTTGTGTTGTTTTATTTAGAAATTAAGCTATAAAAATATAGTGAATAATTTTTATTTGGTGAATGCAAATAAAAAATTTGTTTCAGTGAAAGGGAAGAGAAAAAGTGATAATTTGTTTTTATTTAATTTTTATTTTAATATTTATCTTACATGTATTTCCACATAAGCAATAAAAATAAAAAATAAATTCATATCACCATTTTTAACGGATGATGTGACATTTTTTAACAGAGTTAATGGTTGGGATGAATTTCCTTAATAAATAATAATGTAGGATAGATATCCATAAAATTAAGGCAAAAACTTCAGTTAGGCCGGCCTAAATAGTTTAGGCGGATATATCCATACCCAAATTAAGTTGATCCATTTACCCAGCACCCGCACCTGTTACCCAATTTGAGCGATCCATTTACCCAGCCCTAATCTCGTCACCCAAACCCTCCCCCCAAGCCGACGCCTGTCTTCGCCCCCTCTCCCACCTGCACCGCAAACCTCGACACGCACCTCTCGAATCCCACCTCCCTCTGCAATTCCACCAGTTTCTTAATCACGCCGCCGTTAATCATCATTTTTGCTGCCTCCTTCCGCCCGAAATACCCCATCTCCATCACACAATCCAGCGCCACCGCACGCATCTCCACCTCCGGCAACGACAGATGCCCCACCACCTTCAAGATCCCGCCGCAGAACTTCATCTCATCCACCAGCGGGCTCTTGATCGCCCTTATCAGCGCCGACAGAACTTGCAGCGAACACAGTGAGCTCATCGACACCAACGCTTTCACGCTCGCTCCGATCGAGACCGACCCCACGAACACGTCCTTGTTGAATAGTAGCAGCTCCTTCATCGAGATCGCCACCTTCTCCCGGACTTCTATTCGGAGGCTCGGATCGCCACCGATCCCGTAACATAGGATTGTCAATGTATCGTTAGTTAGGTCAACTTTGAAAGCAAAAGGCGTCGGCCCCAGTTTGTGACTGTCCAGAAATTTCCTCATCAAATCTGACATGGCTGGATTAGGGCCTGCGAGGAGTTACCATTGTCGCTGAACTTGAAGATCTCCAGTCCATTCAAGAGCTTCGTGTAGATACCAATTCCAGAAGGGGAAGTCTCCCGGTAGGTGAATGACTTCTTTTTCATTTTTTGTCTATTTAAATTTTGCTAACTGAGTTGCACCACAAGCATGAATTGTCAAATCTTATTTAAATATGGCCGGTCTCGCCAATTTGTTTCATAGTTGTTTTATATAGCTTTTTTTAAGTGCATTCACTCTGATAGTTCTTGTGGTCTCACCAGGGAATCGGGATACCTGTAGGAAAACTGTCATTGTATACAGCTCTTGGCGGCATCTGACCTTCTGCAGTAAGTAATCCTAACAATTTTCAGTGTTGATATATCCAAAATATGGTGTTTTGGTTTGGGTTGTCTCATTGTCCATGCCTTCTATACCAAAGTCTGAGTGGCCTAAAATATCTGTCATTTGCTGTTACAAACGCATGTTGTAGTTCTCCCTTTCTCACTAGCTAATTATAAAGCTGATGGAAGTTTGAGAGTGCTCTATCATTTAAATATCAATGTCATTTCCGTGTTTGATTTTTCTATTTAATCTTGACGGTAAAATTGATTATTTTGTTTTCCTCCTGATTCTACTGATTTAGCTATTTGTATGTTAAGAAATCTCGTGTTTTTGAGTTCTCTTTAGATGTATTCGTTTGTGTAATTTAGTGAGGCGTGAAGGAGATTTTCAAGTATATCCAGTGGGATGTTTGTTGTATGCTAGCATTCTCTATACACACCAATGGAAAATGTTGTCCTAATTATTTCTATTTTATTGTTTGTTGTCACAGATTATATAAATGGGTAAGAAACGTGTTGTTGTTAAATAACATATTGAAGAGAAAGAAAACCCAGTGAAGAAGAGAAAGATTAGAAATACACTATCTGATGAAAAAGTGAAAGAAACAAAAGTTGATCTCAAATTGAAGCTGAAGAAATCTAAAGAGAAAGATAAAACAGAAAGGTAATAATACTTTTTCTCACCCATTGGCATATCCTTACCCATGTTTAGTATAGTTTTGGTCAAGTGCATATATAATCTTTTTCACATGTTTAAGATTATATCTTTAATTGTTTATAGGCAATAACATTCTCACAGTTGTGATGTATAAATTGCTTCATGTTCTGTTAATATGGATATATTTTGATTAGGAATGTTTATATCTAAGTTAAAATTAAACATACATTGATTGGTTTAGGCTCTTCTAAGTGTTATACTAGTTAAGCAGAAATCAACATTAATTTATGAAAAGTTGAATATCTAGTGAAAATGTGCAGGTCTCCAAAGCCAAACATCCTCAGTAGTGTAGTTATTCAAACATTATGTTTCTGGTTATGGCTCATTCAATCCATGGATGCATTGTAGCTTATTCAATTGGGGTTAAGGGTTTACACATCCCAAGTAGGGTTTATCAATCCCAAATTAGGGTATATTACTACCAGTAAGGGTTTATCAATCCCAAGTAGGGTTTATCTATCCCATATTAGTGTTTATTATTTGATAGTAGAGTATACTTGCTTTTATAGTAAACAATAGTTCATTTCAATGCAAAGTATACTTCCTTTGAGAGCAGAGTATACTTTCTTTGTATACACATCCCAAGTAAGGGTTTACACATCCCAAGTAGGGTTTATCAATTCCAAATTAGGGTATATTACTACCAGTAAGGGTTTATCAATCCCAAGTAGGGTTTATCTTTCCCATATTAGTGTTATTATTTAATAGTAGAGTATACTTGCTTTTATAGTAAACAATAGTTCCTTTCAATGCAAAGTATACTTCTTTTGAGAGCAGAGTGTACTTCCTTTGTATACACATCCCAAGTAAGGGTTTACACATCCCAAGTAGGGTTTATCAATTCCTAATTAGGGTATATTACTACCAGTAAGGGTATATCAATCCCAAGTAGGGTTTATATTTCCCATATTAGTGTTATTATTTGATAGTAGAGTATACTTGCTTTTATAGTAAACAATAGTTCCTTTCAATGCAAAGTATACTTCCTTTGAGAGCAGAGTGTACTTCCTTTGTATGTGAACTATATTTCCTTGGACAATAGAGTATACTTCATTTGAGAGCAGAGTATACTTCCATTGTGACTTGAGAGTATACTGTATACTTCATTGTAGTTATTTCTTTGAGTATTCTGTTTACTTTGAGTGGTTTTTTTTATATTATAGTTTTCTTTGTTTTATTCTTATTTTTTACAGCAAATTAATATTTTTCATTGTAGTGATTTTAAAACAGCTTGTCGACCTGGACTATTGTGTTCTTTAGTTGAGGAATTAAACAAAGAACAAAAAGCTGATGTTGAATTGATTGGATTTGGTGGTCTGCTGCAGCTGCACTCTTTGAATAACATTCCATGGAAGATGCTGGATTGGTTTGTAAGAAATTTTAATCCATCTAGCAGAGTACTAGCTGTTGGTGGTAATAGAGATTTTGTTATTACTCCTGAGGATGTTTGTGATGTATTTCAAGTACCTTTTTGTAAGAATCCGGTTGAAAAGAATGATAGTTCAGAAGCATCATTCATGGTTGAGTTTAAAAAACAACACATGATTAACGAATATGTTGGTTTTAATGATTTTAAAACAAAGTTGTTGAATTTGAAGAATGGGGGGGATGATTTTCGTAGGATGTTTGTTGTATTTGCACTAAGTACTTTTCTTACACCTTGTGCAAATAGAATGATAGACTTTAAATTCATCACCTATAAATATATTGGATTGATTAAAGACCTATAAGTATATTGTGTTAATTGAAACTATACAAACCAACTTGCTATAAATAATACCTTCAGTAATAAGCATCATTCTTTGTTCCTCACTAAAATCCTCATGAAACTCATTTGATGTCACCATAATGCCTAATTCAAAATTATACTTTGGATCAGAACAAAGTATACTTTAATGCAAACAACACTAACACTAAACATTCTTCATAAATAATACTCCCTCCGTCCCGCTAGAATAGGCCCACTTACCGAATTGGGCGTCCCAACTAAATTGGCCCCTTTCCAAAAATAGCAATCTTTTCACACTCAACAATAAAATATTCATTCCACTAACTCATTCTACACTCACAACTCTTAATTTCCGTGCCGAAAAGAAATGGGCCAATTTAAACGGGACGGAGGGAGTACATTCAGTAATTTGTTCCACACTAACATCCTCATCCTCATGAAACTCCTCATTTGATGTCGCCATATTGCCTAATTCAAAATTATACTTTGTATCAGAACAAAGTATACTTTAATGCAAACAACACTAACACTAAACATTGTTCATAAATAATACATTCAGTAATTTGTTCCTCACTAACATCCTCATCCTCATGAAACTCCTCATTTGATGTCGTCATATTGCCTAATTCAAAATTATACTTTGTATCAGAACAAAGTATACTTTAATGCAAACAACACTAACAGTAAACATTGTTCATAAATAATACCTTCAATAATTTGTTCCACACTAACATCCTCATCCTCATGAAACTCCTCATTCAATATCACCATATTGCCTAATTCAAAATTATACCTTGTATTAGAAAAAAGTATTAACACTAAAGGTATCTGATACATTAAAGGCAAAACTGAAAAGGAAGAATAAGAATCATGACACAACATTCATGAGACATGCTTGTAGGGTTTTAACGTGAACAGAATCACCAAAACCAAACTGAACCGGATCGATCTATGGATATTGCTCATAATTAATTATTCTCAAAACCCTAGCATGCTCCTATGAATTTAATACAAAATTGTGGATTGAGAGATTACCGTAAATCCGTAGTGTCTGTACCGATCTTTTGCGTTCGAATTCCAAACTTCAATTCAACCACGCAATACGAATTTGTCTGCGGAAACAGAAATTAGCAATCTAATTTCAAACAAATTCGAAAACAAGAAGGAACAAAGAAAAGAATCTATTCTCCAGATTAGATCTTCAGATCTGTATCCCAATGCTGATCAAATCTGCTACTGGTGAGGATTCCACAGATCTGTATTTTGAGCAGGACCAGAATCGAAATTCTCCTCCCTGAACTCCAAAGTCGGCGCCCACACTGCTCTCTCTCTAGGGCTTGTGTTTTTCAACTGTGTTACAACTTATGAGATAGAGCTGTCTATTTATAGACCTAGGGTTTTATCCCTAATGGGCTCTTTGGGCTCAATTCAACATATTTAATTGGGCCCGACCTGGGACCTAATGCAAATAATAAAGTGAGCCTATAAATTAATTAATTCCCATGTCCACAACCCAGGACACAATTAATTAATTAATATTAATTCTTTTTCACCACATAATTAATACTGACCTACCCCTTTATTATCACGTTGTGAGAACGGGTTGCATTAATTGAGAATTCCCATATTTAAGGTTACCGGACATCCATTAATTAATCGGAGCCTCTGACAAGCTCTAACTACAATTAATTAATATCTTATAATTCCTGAGTAGTACCACTCAAACCTTATCACTCGTGCCTGAACTTAATTAGCCTGCAGGACTTTGGCACGATGAATGTTATTGAGCTCCTCAGGTAATGTCCCCATCCTATTACTCGAATATGGTTACCTAAGTTCAGTCTCAGGTGGTACTACACGAACTGCTGTTACCCAAGATGCAGATATACGAGCGCGCTGTGTTAGCTCTCCACCATAACAAGTCAAAGCAACAGTCAACCCGTGCAAACCCCTGAACCTTCGTTAGGGTTTGGACTCAATCAATATAACGAGATCTTTTATTCGCTGATGTCAGACAGACGAATATATCTCACTGTGGTCCATCAATACGCCACCTCTGCGTACCAGCATGTCAAGTAACCAAGACAGACTACTTATTCCGACAATGCCGCAGCCATCCGGACAGACGTATCCTCATACGCTGTCTCGGCTGTGATCATGTTTATGTCTGACTAGGTCAAGTGATCATACTGTCTTCTGCGATCTACAACACGCCGTATGATCGTCCCTATCGGTGAGACAAGAGGGTACCATTGTTCATACATGTACGATTGTTAACAGATAGGAGAAATAAACCGTTGTATACACATTTTAATAAATGCTTTCAGTATACAAAACCCATCAATCTCCCACTTATACTCAAAGCATAACTAAGCTATTACAGAGTATACAGTCCGTCTATCTAGTCTGCTGTCTTTAACCACTATCAGTGGTCGGCATCCACCTCAGACCCAGCTCACGAATATGTCTTTCGTAAACTTTTTTCGGCAAGCTCTTTGTAAACGGATCGACAAGATTGTCAGCAGTGTCAATCTTCTTAATCAACACATCGCCCGTCGATATGATTTCTCGTATGATATGGTACTTTCTCTCTATGTGTTTGCTTGCCCTGTGAGACCGCGATTCCTTTGAGTTTGCCACTGCACCAGAGTTATCACAATAAATTGTGATGCTCCTCGGCAAACTCGGGATCACGCCCAACTCTAAAAGGTAGTTCCGGAGCCACACCCCCTCTTTCGAGGCGTCGGATGCGGCGACATATACCGCCTCCATGGTGGAGTCAGCAATGCATTTCTGCTTTGAGCTCCTCCAAGATACAGCTCCACCTCCCAGGGTAAACACATAACCTGAGGTCGATTTCTTCTCATCCTGGTCCCCTTGGAAATCCGAGTCCGTATAACCCACAGGGCACAAATCCTCACTTTGATAAACTAGGCAGAAATTCGTAGTTCTTTTCAAATACTTGAGGATATGTTTTACAGCAGTCCAGTGCGCCTGTCCAGGGTTAGACTGATATCTAGCTACCATGCCAACGGCATAACAGATATCTGGCCTGGTACACAGCATCGCATACATGAGACTACCCACAGCCGAAGCATATAGTACAAGACTCATTTCATCTTTCTCCCGCTGTGTCTGAGGACACTGCCCACTAGAAAGACGAACGCTATGTCTGAAAGGTAGCAAGCCTTTCTTGGCGAGTTGCATGTTGAACCGGGCTATCACAGTATCCACATAGGATGCCTGGGATAAGCTCAACATTCTTCTTTTACGATCTCGTAAGACCTTAATCCCAAGAATGTAGCCAGCTTCACCCAGATCCTTCATTTGGAACTGTTCGGATAACCAAACCTTGATTTCGGACATCACTCTCTCGTTGTTTCCAAATAGGAGTGTGTCATCCACGTATAGTGCAAGGAAGACCACGCTCCCACTGACACAAAGTCGGTAAACACAACTTTCGTTTTCCAACTGTGCAAATCCATAGGATTTAATCACATCGTTGAAACGTAAGTTCCACGACCTTGAAGCTTGCTTAAGTCCATACAAGGACTTCCTAAGCTTCCAGACAAGATGTTCTTCGCCCTTGCTTATGTAACCCTCGGGTTGCTGCATATAGATGTCCCTTACCTTCTTCAAGGTAACCATTTAGAAAAGCAATTTTGACATCCATCTGCCCGATCTCAAGGTCCATATGCGCAACTATGGCAAGGAGTATCCGGATGGATTTGAGTATGGCTACGGGTGAAAAGGTTTCGTCATAGTCAATGCCCTCTTTCTGACTATAACCCTTTGCCACCAGCCTGGCCTTAAAAGCCGTAATCTTTCCATCTGCCCCTTTCTTTCGTTTGTATACCCATTTGCACCTATGGCCCTAAAGCCATCCGACAAATCAGTTTTCTGGTATACATTCATAGCAGTTATGGATTCAATCTCAGAATCCATGGCGACTTGCCATTTGGCAACATCCTTGTCCTGCACTGCCTCTTTGTAAGTCAATGGGTCAGAGTCCTCATGTCCGTCTTTCGGGCTCAAGTCCGAAGACTCACCCACGAACATGTACCTTTCCGGTTGGAAAATAACTCTCCCACTGCGACGAGGCATCGGTGCCGTGTCAGTAGTAGGTGCAGTGACTTGTGGTCCTGCACCTTGCACTGAAGAACGTGTCTGTGTTGCTGTGCCTCTCACAGGTGCACCCACATCTACACGTTCCCCTTCCCTTGGAATTGCATTCTCGTTCTCAATTTCTTGAAGAACGACATCACTCCTTGACTTGTGATTACTCACATACTCGTCCTCCAAGAATCTAGCGTTGGTGCTAACAACGACTCTTTGACTCTCAGGACAGTAAAAGTAACCACCTTTCGTTTGCCTGGGGTACCCTATGAACAGCATTACTTTTGACCTGCTTTCTAACTTATCAAGTTCCTTTGACAGTACGTGTGCCGGATAGCCCCATACTCTAAACTTGCACAAACTGGGTTTGCGACCAAGGAAGAGTTCAGCAGGCATCTTAGGAACTGATTTTGCACCACATTAAGCACGTAAGCCATTGTTTCCAATGCGTAGCCCCAAAATGAAATTGGTAAGTTTGCATAACTCATCATTGATCTTACCATCTCTAGAAGAGTCCTATTTCTTCTTTCAGCTACACCGTTTTGCTGGGGAGTACCCGGTGCAGTCCATTGGGATGTTATCCCATTTTCTGACACATACTGCAGAAACTCGTTACCGAGGTATTCGCCACCGCGGTCAGATCGCAGCGACTTGATAGTTTTCCTGACCTTCTTTTCTACCTCAGCCTTGAACTCTTTGAATTTCTCAAAGCATTCAGACTTGTAGCGAAGCAGGTAAACATATCCATACCTTGAGTAATCGTCAATGAAAGTGATGAAGTACTCGTACCCTCCACGAGCCTGCGTGGACATCGGTCCACATAAGTCAGAATGGATCAATTTCAACACTTCCTCTGCTCGAGACTGACTAGCCTTGAAAGGCCTAGTTGACATCTTGCCCTCGATGCAGGATTCGCAGACTTGATAAGGTACAGCCCGGACTAAGTCCAATGTACCGTCATCTGCAAGTCTCTGAATCCGCTTCAAGCTGATGTGACCCAGTCTCAAGTGCCATAGATATGTAAGATCCTCATCAGAAGAAGTAAGTTTTCTCTTCCTATGATTATCAATTACGGATGAATTACATGCAATACTTGCGGACATATTTTGATCGAAGTAGCATAAAGAGTACAAATCAACACAACGGATAACATTGTTACTGCCAATGATAAAATCATAAATAACAAATATCCATAAAAGGTTGATAAAATTTGTCCTGCCGATAAACCACGACCCACAAATAAACTCTCAAATGTACTTAAATTATCAAAACATAAAGAAAATAAAACTCCATGAAGCTCCGTCATAAAACGTTGCCTTCATCCAGTTTGGTAACTTCTTGCCATCACTCACCAGCCTTGTCGGCACGGTCCCCTGCAAAGTACAACAACATGATCAACAAGTCAGTGCTTACAGCTCTAGAAGAGCAACAACTAACTCAAATCTTGTTTACAGTTATACATGCAAAATGGCATATCTTGTCCTTTGGCATTCGGACAATCCACCTTTCCGCATCCAGCACATTTGTTCTTCTTAGGAGTGACCTTGACTCTCTTCCCCTTCCTAGACTTGCTATCATGGTTTGCCTTCCTGAACTTGCTCTCAACACAGTCGTCTCCCATCTTAGAGATTGTCGAACCAGTGCTAGAATCGGACAGAACAGGCATCCGTGCTCGCATGGTAGACTGCTCCACTACAAGATCCTCAAGCAGCTCATGCAGAGCATACTCTCCCTTTGCAACAACAACTACCTTAAAGTCATTAAAGGATTCCGGAAGAGAATTTAAGATAATATCAATCTCGTCTTGCGCACTGATATTACCACCCCGCACAGTGAACTATCTCATGAGATCAACCACAGACATCATGTGCTCCGTCACCGAACTATCTTCAACCATCTTCTTGCACACAAGATTGTGTACAAGCTTACAATCGATAGTTCGTTCCACTTTGCCAAAAGCTGTCGAGAGTTCCTTCCAAAGCACTCCAGCCCTTTCGAGGTGTTCATACTTATGCCTTAACTCTCTAGACAGAGAACCCGTGATGAGCCAGAAGGCAGACTCATCAGCATCCTCCCATCTGTCATAGAATTCAAGCTCAAGTTCGCACACACCTCTTTGAGAGCGCAATAGTGGATCCATGTAAAGAACATGTGCTTGATTTTTCAGATAAAGGATGTGTTTGATGTAGAAACTCCATACATGGAAGTTCGGACCAGTTAGAGGATTGAGAGCAAGTATATGATCGACAGCAGACTTAGACATATCTGAAACAATAAAGATTCTTAAATAAGAACATACTTGTTGGACTTCGAAAACAAATGCATTGAAAACCTTTTAATAAATCAAATACAAATGTTTTCCACTAATTGCCCAAGAGTTCCCACCGCAAGCTACACTCGTAGACGTTTACGATGTCACCCTCAACCAGAACTGCGGGTTTTAAGCCCCAATCCATTTAATTTCACTACCATGTCAGGATGCTTTTGACACTAGAAATTAATAATTAGTGAAAACCTTAGACCAAGCCATCTCTCAAGAACAGGGATGCAATTCTTGCATTATATTCCAAGATGCTTCTAAGCAATTAACCACAAATTTAACTCCGGCCAAAAGAGACAGTTTAGCATGGCACGTAACCATACCGCACAGCCATTAAAGCTTTTGTTATCTTTAATTTAAATCAATCCTAGAATACTTGTGAAAGAGGTCTACGCAAGCTACACTCGTAGACGTTTACGCAAAGCCCTCCCACATGATTTAAATTGTTTGTCTAGAAATCCCAACAATCGTACCCATGTACCTCCGGGAACTAGCAAGCTACACTCGTAGACGTTTACTAGAACGATAGATACACTTACAGCCTAGGACCGCTTTGTGGAGGTCTATTGATTTTAATTAAAAAATTTGCTTAGTATTTTTCTTTTAAAAGGTTTCTTTATGCGCACACATAATTTCTTTTTGTCATTATATTTTCCAAATTTTTGCATGTAATAATACAAGCCCAAAAATTCCCAAAATATAATCCAACAAAAGAAATTAACCACATAAGCATGCTTGGAAGGCTGTAAATAATAAAAGCAGTAAATCATGTTTTTCCTATTATCTACACATGCTTAATTGCGCACATAAATAAATCACATATCATACGAGGATAATTAAGGCAAACAAAAATTCCTCGTGGCCCCAAAATAAATAGAAAATAAAAATCTATCTATTACAAATTTGAATTTTGAATTTAATGGATAAATTCAAATCTTCTCAAATCTTCAAGGGCCTTCAAATCTTGATACACCAAATCTTTTGGATTTTTAGGCCTTTGTGATCTGATGATTTGCCCTAACCCTAATGCAAACGAGGGTTTACACAGGATTGCACAAACCACCAAAACACGAGCCATCGCGACGGGACAACAGCAGCCGACGACGATCGGAGCCACCGCCGACCACCACCGCCGCCGGCCCAGCGCCGCCCAGCGCCACCGCGCGCGCTCGCCCAGCAGGCTTGCGCGCGTGCCTACTATGCGTACCGCGCCCGCGCTGGCTCGCCCGCGCGCCGTGGGTGCTGCCTGATAAGCTCATTATTTTATTCGCTTATCTATATTATTTTCTACTATTTTATGTAATTTTATTGAGTTTATATATATATTATGTGCATGAGTCTATATTAGGTGGTATTATGCGCGTTTTTGGTGTTTTTGCTGGTTTTAGGCCTAAATTCACGAGAAATCCGTTCTGGAAGCAGTGACGTGTAAGAGTAGCAGTGACGATTTCATCCACAAGTGTAATTCGAGCTATTGGCACATGGCAATAGATGATGCTTTGAGTTAGCTCTCCAACGCAACTGGAATCGGGTCAATCGGAGTTCGGGAGAGAAAGTTATGGCCAAAACCGTGAGACCACGCAGAAGGGGCGAGAAGCTGCGTCGACAGATGCCAACTGGCATCGATCGACGCCATCTAGGAACTCACGTCGATCGACGGTGATTAGCCACGATCGACGCGAGATGTCTGCTGGAGCAGAAATTCGAGGAAATTCGGATTTATTCATATCTTTAGTCCTAGATTTGATAGGATACACATCCACCACTATAAATAGCCTACTAAACTCGATTTTTGAGCACTCCTTATCATATCTTCGCTCTACAATTTGGTTTTGAGAGTTTGGAGACTTGGGAAACACGAAACCCTTTATTTTTCTTGTAAGTTCTTTTATGTTTATGCAATTTAATATGTTTTCTTTTGGATATCTATCTACGATGAGTGGCTAGAAACCCTAGCGGGTTCTAGGGTTTGAATAATATTATGGATGCATGTTAGGATTAATTAATTAGGTTCATGATTCCTGTGTTTATTCTATAATTCTAGATTAATTCATGGACCAAGAGGTGACGATTAATTTAGATGTCTAGCTATTGATAGAAGGACCAAGAGGTGAATATTAATAGTGGGAATAGGAATACATGATACGATCTACACTATCCAAACAGATGTACTAGATGTAGGAATTGAACTGATTTGCTTATCAGATTGACTAATTTGGTGTACTTTGAGACCGAGCGGAGATGAGTCACTAATTAGTAATCTAGGTTATATTTGCCAAACAAGGAAATATAGCATTGTTGCAGTATTCCACCTGTTAAATTAATTGGCTCCTACATGTTATCCATAATAAGAGTTGTTCCCTAGAATCTGTGCTCCTTTAATTTGCTTTCAAAACTCCTTTAATTTTCAAGTATCGTTATCTTTATTTTCGAAGTTAAAACCCTGATTTTGAATTCCTCAAAAAATGAATCTTAGGATCATAGCAAGTATATAGGATAGTTTCCCCACACAATTCCCCTGGATCGATAACCTTAGGGTTTACAAATTTATTTGCCACTGTTTCTATAATTAATCTGTTAGAAATAACAGTGATCAAATTGGCGCCGTTGCCGGGGAATTGTTAGATTTTATCTTGTTACTAGTTCGTTCCAGGATTTGCTGGATTGAGTTTTAATTTTCTGTACATGTGCGTGTGTGAGTTTTTGAGTCTATGTCTCGCGTCGATTGACGCCACATAGCATCGATCGACATCGATCACTTTGCAGCGTCGATCGACGGACCCTTTCGTCGATCAACGCGACCACTCTTTTGCGACGATCAATGTGAATCCACGTCGATCGACGCCGAACTGATTTTTCCTGTTTCCTGTGCAGGTGCATGAACACGCGAGCCAAAGGAAAAACACTCGAAGCCTTTGTCCCTGAAATTGAAGCAACCTGCAGGAAAATCAAAAGAAAGGAAAAGAAAAACAACGAGAGATGGCTGAGAATCCTGAAGCACCTCTGCAAAATATTACTCCCGAGGAGCAGAGGCAATTTGTGAATGAAGTGCAGCAACTGAGAGTACAACTTCAAGCAGCCCAGGCTGCTCAGGCGGAGCAAGCTGCAAGACTGGCAGAGTTGAACAATAGGCAGATTGTGGTTCCGCAAAGGTCCATCTTGGATCGATTTCTTCCACAGCAAGCGGAGGCCGGATTCAGAGTTGGCATTGATGCCAACAACTTTGAGCTATGCACAAGCCTTATTCAGATGGTGCAGCAAAATCAGTTTGGGGGGAGAGCTGTAGAAGATCCATACACCCACCTCAACCAATTCATTGAGGTGTGTAACACTGTGAAGCAGAACGGAGTAACCCAAGATGTGATCAGAATGAGACTGTACTCGTTCTCACTCAGAGACGAGGCACGGTCTTGGTTTGCTGGACTGGATAAGAGCCAAATCGGGACATGGGAGGAGCTTCGAGCAGAGTTCCTTACCAACTACTTCCCACCGAGCCTGCTGCTGAAGAGGAAAGCTGCCATTACTACTTTCAAGCAGATGTATGATGAGTCACTCTACGAGGCCTGGAAAAGATACAAAGAGCTTCTACGACTCTGTCCTGGACATGGCATTGATCTGGAGATGCAAGTGTGTCATTTTTATGAGGGACTGAACCCTCACATGAAGGAGCTGGTTGATGCATCTGCCGGAGGAATACTGATGAAAAAGAGTGGTGCAGAGAGTATGAGGTTGCTGGCTGATATGGCGCTGAATAACCACCAATGGCCAACTGATAGGCAACTACCAGTCAAAGCAGTCGAGACAAAGCCAGAATTTGACGTGGTCGCTGAGGTGAAAAAGCTCCGGGAGGAGATTGAAAAATTGGGCACATCACAAGTTGCAGCTGTTGCAGAGCCAAGCATGGCCATTGTACCCGTGGAGGCTGACTACATCAACAGGGGTGCAAGCAGTTCGTCTGGAACTGCCGGTACGGAGGTGAACTACGTTGGCAGTGGTTATCATAATAACTACCGAGGCAATCAAGGGTATCAGTACAACCATGGGCGATCTCACCCTGGTTTTTCCTATGCTAACCCTTCTGCTGCAGAACACCCTCCGCCTGGTTTTGATGCAGGTACTGGAGGAGAGATCGTGGAAAGGAAGAAATTCGTGCTAGAGGAGATGCTTGAGAAATTCATCAAGAGCTCCGATAACCGGTTTGGGAAAGTAGAAACCGAGGTGAAGGGAATGTCCAACCACATGCAGCTGATGACGAAACATCTTCAGATGATGGACACACAATTGAGCCAGATTGCCACCACACTCGGCAATCAACACAAGCCTGGACAGTTGCCAAGTATGATAGAGGTGAACCCCGCAAAGGAAAAGCCAGTCAAAGCCATTACTCTGAGGTCTGGTACGAGCTACAAGGGTCCCGAGATGGCTACGGACAATTCTGGAGGCGAAAAGGAGCAAAACTGTGCAGGAGACGAATCCACGTCGATCAACGGACCTGCCTCGTCGATCGACGCAGAAGACAGAGGCCCGTCAATCGACGCTACCCTACGTCGATCGACGTCAAAGTCTGCTCCAGGCACGAAGTTGAAGCAGTCTGAAGATCAGCTCCCTCCTTTACCATTCCCACAACGGTTCGCGAAGCAGAGTGAGGACGAGAAGTTCTCCAGATTTGTGGAAAATCTGAAGAAGGTCAGCATCAATATCCCGCTGATCGAAGCACTGAAGGAAATCCCGGGGTACATGAAGTACCTCCAGAAATTGATGAGTGGAAAGAAACAATTTGTGGAGAATGAGACGGTGAAGATCCACGAGCAGTGCAGCCTGCCACTTCAAAAGCAGGTGTCCATCAAGAGAAGCGATCCTGGATGCTTCTCTATTCCGGTTGAGATTGGGGGACACACATTCGAGAGAGTACTATGTGATACTGGGGCCAGTATTAACCTGATGCCGTACTCCATCTACAAGCGTCTCAACATCGGAGAGATGAGGCCCACGACGATCACCCTGCAGATGGCGGACCGGTCTGTGTCCCGCCCGAAAGGTATACTAGAGGATGTGCTCATTCATGTGGGCCATCTCATTTTTCCTGCAGATTTTGTGGTGCACGAGATGAAGGAGGACGAGAACATGCCCATGATCTTGGGGCGTGAGTTTCTCGACACTAGCGCTGCTCTCATTGACTGTCAAGGCGGCGAGATCACACTCCGAGCGAATGACGAGAGGATCACTTTTGTGATCGACAAGAACAAGAAGAAGGCGGAGTGCAATCGAATCTCCACTACTGAAGAAGAGGATGAGTCTGAAGAAGATGAAGCAACTGCCATTGAGTGGGAGCGAGGAAACGATAGGGTAGCAGTGTCAACTGCGCCACCTTTTTCTAAGCTCACCACCATTATCAAAGACCGGAAAGTCTACATGGTGGATGCCAAAGGTCGGCGAGTCTGGACCCGACCTCCTTGGCAGTGATTTGAGGTATCGTCGAGCTGCGACGTTAAATCAAGCACTTGTTGGGAGGTAACCCAACATTTTCCGTATTTTCCTTTCAATTTTCATTTTTTTTATTATTTCGAATTTCTGCTTTTATTTCTTTGCTAACAGTTGTTTTGCAGTATTGAAAAAAAAATGGAGATCAGCTCGACGCCGATCGACGCAGCCTGGCGTCGATCGACGCCGAGCAACCGGCGTGATACACTTCGATCTGCGGAGGGATCGACAAGAAGGCTTCAAGTCAATCGACGCGAAGTGCCAACAGCCACTATTTCACACCGCGCAATGTTCGAAGAATCCGGGGGATAAAAAGTTGATGTCTGAGATCAACTACCAGGTATCGTTCCCTCTTTTGTCTGATTTTCAAACTTATTCCACTCTTCAAGTTGGAAATAAGTTTGGGGGGATGTGGACAAGAGATGGAACATTCTATCTTTTATTTATTCTGCTTTCCGTCTTTAATTTTTGACAAGAGATGGAACATTCTATCTTTTATTTATTCTGCTTTCCGTCTTTAATTTTTGCCTTAAATTTTAAAATTCTATTTTGTGGGGAAAATTTTTGAGTTTTGAAATAACCTAAATGAGATTGTGAGAGTTGAATTGATTGAGGGTTGAGTTTGAATTGATTGTGATTGTTGTTAGATGCCTATGAATGTAGAATACCGCATGATAGGATTGATTTGACACTTGTGCTTGCATGCCGATTGAGCTGATTTGAAATTGACTGCGGAAGAAAATTTTTGAACCCTTGTGTGAGAATTTTGAGCCTTTATTTCGTTTGATGTGAGATTCACATGTGTGTTTTTATTTCTCTAGAACTTGCCTATTTTCTGTGTTGAGACTGCATAGTGTGCACAAGTTTAGGAAATGATCTTAGGCCATCTTTGATGGCCAATTCCCTAAACACTGTCCCTTCACATTGAATTTTCCCTAGTTAGCCACTTTTGAGTCTATACAAAATTTTTATTTCCTTGTCTATGAGATTAAGAAGAAGTATTGGTTTCGCTCATGTCTTGAGTTGTGATATATGGGTGGAATGATTGTGATATGGAGAGAAGAAAATATAAATTAGTGGTGAAAAGATGTGTGAAAAAGAAGCTCAAAGAAATAATTAGAATTCTCATAAGCTCTCTGAAAAGAAAAGAATACAAAATTATGTAAAGAGCATAAGAGATTCAAAATGAGCTAGAAAAAAAAAAAAAGAGGTTGTGTATTTGTTGATATATTTGAGGAGAAGGGTGAATGAACTTAGTTGGTGGTTTGGATTGATTGAGGAAGTAAAAACTTAATTGATTTTAGTCACTTGGCCATATTTTCCTAACCCTCACAAAAGCCTACGTTACAACCTAATGAAAGTCCTTTTTGATTCTAGACTTGTGTGCACATTCTAGCAGTGGAGATATTAGAAAATTTGCAAGCCTATGGTAGAAATTTCTTCATACATGTTGTTGAGTGCTTTCATCTATTCCTTAAACACTTGGGAGTTGAGCGATACACTTCCCGTGAATTCTTCCAATGTTGATAAATTTTCTGTCTCTTTCAAATTGCTTGTGTGTAGTGGATTTTTGATTCTTGACTGTGATGAATCTTGTAAGGCATTGCACTTTAATTCTATAATTCTAGATTAATTCAAGGACCGAGAGGTGACGATTAATTTAGATGTCTAGCTATTGATAGAAGGACCGAGAGGTGAATATTAATAGTGGGAATAGGAATACATGATACGATCTACACTATCCAAACAGATGTACTAGATGTAGGAATTGAACTGATTTGCTTATCAGATTGACTAATTTGGTGTACTTTGAGACCGAGCGGAGATGAGTCACTAATTAGTAATCTAGGTTATATTTGCCAAACAAGGAAATATAGCATTGTTGCAGTATTCCACCTGTTAAATTAATTGGCTCCTACATGTTATCCATAATAAGAGTTCGTCCTTAGAATCTGTGCTCCTTTAATTTGCTTTCAAAACTCCTTTAATTTTCAAGTATCGTTATCTTTATTTTCGAAGTTAAAACCCTGATTTTGAATTCCTCAAACAATGAATCTTAGGATCATAGCTAGTATATAGGATAGTTTCCCCACACAATTCCCCTGGATCGATAACCTTAGGGTTTACAAATTTATTTGCCACTGTTTCTATAATTAATCTGTTAGAAATAACAGCGATCACTGCCCTCGCGCACCGTGCGCGTGCCGCACAGCCTCGACCGCGCCTGCTGCGCCGCCGTCGTCCGCCGTACTCGGCCCTCCGTCAGCTCCGTCTTCGTTCTTCGTCCTCGACCCGTTCAATTACATAAATTTGAAAATTACAAAAACTATTCTATTACAATTTCAAATCTATTCTAATCATGGATTTTCTCGTGATTTTACAAAATAATTCAGCCCTACACGGATAAACCACCGCGGGCTGAATCAACGGGCTGCCACGAGGAACAAAAACCAACATCCACAATAATAAATTCATACATGCATATTATCGAATTTAATTATGAACAACAGAGCCATAAATCAGAAACCTGGCTCTGATACCAATTGTAGGGTTTTAACGTGAACCGAATCACCAAAACCAAACTGAACCGGATCGATCTATGGATATTGCTCATAATTAATTATTCTCAAAACCCTAGCATGCTCCGATGAATTTAATACAAAATTGTGGATTGAGAGATTACCTTAAATCCGTAGTGTCTGTACCGATCTTTTGCATTTGAATTCCAAACTTCAATTCAACCACACAATACGAATTTGTCTGTGGAAACAGAAATTAGCAATCTAATTTCAAACAAATTCGAAAACAAGAAGGAACAAAGAAAAGAATCTGTTCTCCAGATTAGATCTTCAGATCTGTATCCCAATGCTGATCAAATCTGCTACTGGTGAGGATTCCACAGATCTGTATTTTGAGCAGGACCAGAATCGAAATTCTCCTCCCTGAACTCCGAAGTCGGCGCCCACACTGCTCTCTCTAGGGTTTGTGTTTTTCAACTGTGTTACAACTTATGAGAGAGAGCTGTCTATTTATAGACCTAGGATTTTATCCCTAATGGGCTCTTTCGGCTCAATTCAGCATATTTAATTGGGCCAGACCTGGGACCTAATGCAAATAATAAAGTTGGTCTGTAAATTAATTAATTCCCATATCCACAACCCAGGACACAATTAATTAATTAATATTAATTCTTTTTCACCACAGAATTAATACTGACCTACCCCTTTATTACCACGTTGTGAGAACGGGTTGCATTAATTGAGAATTCCCATATTTAAGGTTACCGGACATCCATTAATTAATCGGAGCCTCTGACAAGCTCTAACTACAATTAATTAATATCTTATAATTCCTGAGTAGTACCACCCAAACCTTATCACTCGTGCCTGAACTTAATCAGCCTGCAGGACTTTGGCACGATGAATGTTATTGAGCTCCTCAGGTAATGTCCCCATCCTATTACTCGGATATGGTTACCTAAGTTCAGTCTCAGGCGGTACTACACGAACTGCTGTTACCCAAGATGCGGATATACGAGCGCGTTGTGTTGGCTCTCCACCATGGCAAGTCAAAGCAACAGTCAACCCGTGCAAACCCCTGAACCTTCGTTAGGGTTTGGACTCAATCAATATAACGAGATCTTTTATTCGCTGATGTCAGACAGACGAATATATCTCACTGCGGTCCATCAATACGCCACCTCTGCGTACCAGCATGTCAAGTAACCAAGACACACTACTTATTCCGACAATGCCGCAGCCATCCGGACAGACGTATCCTCATACGCTGTCTTGGCTGTGATCATGTTTATGTCTCACTAGGTCAAGTGATCATACTGTCTTCTGCGATCTACAACACGCTGTATGATCGTCCCTATCGGTGAGACAAGACGATACCATTGTTCATACATGTACGATTGTTAACAGATAGGAGAAATAAACCGTTGTATACACATTGTAATAAATGCTTTCAGTATACAAAACCCATCAATGCTACCAAAAACAGACCAGAAAGGAAGAGCTTACCTATCATGCAGACGAGATGGTTGTCTGCATGGGACAAAAACTCTTATAGTTAGGCTTGAATATTCTTTTTAGAGAGAAGGATCACATAAAATGAAACATATCACTAGGCTTTAGGTTTAGAAACAACATTATATGCCATACAAGTACAACCCACATCTTTCTTTAAGTGATCGAGGTTGAGAGAGAATGTGGGCTTACAGCTTTTGGATTGTTCAAGAAATTGACTTGAAGCAGCGAATTCGATGGCAGTTTCCAACCTGCGTGCTTCTTCTATTATTATTCCCTCATCAGAAGCAGTCGCCACTTCGCTGCAACCCCTGAGAGTGGTTTGTAGCTGCTGCGCTTGACGGTATCCCAACAGTAAGACTTCTTGAGTGGAGGAGACAACTGAAATCCGAAGAGAATCAGTAAGATCGCGAATCGTGAACAGAACAGAACTTACAGCAGCGAAATTGCGTGAGATTGGTCAGGGCTTCGCGGGGGAGAATTGGGCGACGAGATTAGGGCTTTGAAACAGGCCAGAGAAATGGGTAACGGGTCAATTAATTTAGGCTGGGTAAATGGGTTTCGATATATCCGCCTAAATTGTTTAGGCCTGCCTAACCCAAGACCTTTCCTAAAATTAAAAGACTAGAATAAAATTCCATAAATAGGTAAAGTATAGGATAGATATACATAATTTCCTTTCCATTTATGGTAGATCACACCATAACAACCCATAATTAATCAACCGTTAGAATTCCATAGTAGTCTACACATAGTAAAAGCTATCATCATAACAATTTTACTAATTCATACAATAGGTTTGCATTTTTTTCGAAAAAGATTTATTTATTAAATATCAATATCTCCAAATAAATACATACATAGATGAATACCAATCTGTAACACATAGCATATAGATAGAAATGAAAAAAAGAAAAAAGACAAGCAAACATAGCATGTAAACATAGAAATACACAAAGAGTGTGTTTGCGTTTGTGAAAAAGAAATTTAGAGCGGAAGAGTAGGGAAGAATAGTTGAATTGGCTGGAGGATCCGAATGCAAGAGTTAATCCAGGTAAGGCGGCAGAACCGATCCATATGTTGACAACAGCCGGGGTCGGCGTGGAGGACTCCGTGGCCCCGATATGCATTTTCACAGTGTTTCTCCATTTCTGGATGACACTCTCTTCTCCTTCACGTCAAATATACAAATATAGTTCAAACTATACATATTTTTTTCAAATCCACAAACTATCAATATTTAAACCAAACTATTCTAAACTATCAATATTTGTTATGGGGCCTATATAATACTAAAAATTTGTATAGAACTATCCATTAATTTTATTTCTATAAAAAAAATTTAATAAATCCATTCTCAAATTAATACTTTTACATTTCACCAATTTTTATATGAATAGACGAATTCATAAATAAAATCAATCAACTAGTAATAAAAATTGATCCGTTCACATTCAACAATCAATCAATTTTTATGTTTTATAAAATTCATAAAATAATCAATTATGTAACGCCCCCATTTGACCTTCCCAACTTTAGGGCGCGCTACAGTCGTGGTCGATGGTTTTCAATCATTTTCATAATTTAAAACAGCAGAAGATTTGTAAATAAATGATAAGGAAGTTAAACCACATACATTTGTTAAACATTTGTTTTCTCAAAACGTTCAAAACAAGGGAAGGAAAATGTTTCAGAGCGCGGTGCAGCAGTGTGTGTGTAGCGTAGTGGAGATATGCATATGAAGATGCATATCTCAGGATCTATTTCTCAAAAATCTTTACAAAACACCTGCATCATCTTTACACCATCGTTCTTCCATCCTCGTTGTTTAACCTGCGTATTTTAGAAACAATACGAGGGGCTGAGTACTCATGTACCCCGTGGAAACGTGCCCAAAAACATACATTTTATATATGAAAGCTATGCCAACACACACAGATAAACACGGGGTTTTATTGAAAAGTACCGTGTTATCTAAAATATTTAAATTTGCTGCAGCTATCTACCATGTTATCATATCTGTTTAACGTTGTAACTGGAAGTAGGCCTACTTCCGAGTTACGATGAATAGCTGGGAATGGACTAACCATTCTACCCACTATCATCAATTAGTGCACTAGTCTCAGTATGTCACCTTGAGACCCGATCGATTTAGGAAAGAAAAGAAATACACCGCCTTATCCCCCTAGGGCTTCAGTACTCCAGCTGAACAACCCTCATAAACATGTAGGTTGCTAGCCTTCAATAACTGATTCACAAGACTAGCTCAAGTACAAGAAGTACTTGGTTCTCATCTTAGTGATTGGACTCTCTGATGATAGCAGTCAACAGAGGAACAGATATGTAACATAAAACATTTTAGGCATAGTCAATCAATTTAAAACGAAACATTTTCACACACATTTTAGAAACTGAGCACAAGGCTCAAAGAGGCATTTACTTTTACTTAAAATAGTCCCCATCTGGTGTTAGGCTTCAAAAGTAAGATGTTTTCCCGCTAAATGTGTAATTGAGCTTGCTTTCCTCAATACTTATCCTCCTACAACAATATCAGGGTCACCAAGTTAGGACGGACGATCTAGGACAATGACAAGTTTAAACAAATTCAAACCAATTCTCGATCATCTTATATATTCCTTAATTCCTTTCATTCGACCCAACACGGTTTAAGACTCAAAATCCATATTCAAGCTCATTGAAATTCATATTCCAAGACCAAACACGTATCAAATCATATTCTCATGCTCAACATGCTTCCCGTTTCATAATTTAAACTTATGGGTTAAAAGGATTCGAAAAGGGATGAAAAATAGCTCAAAAACCATAGTTTATACTTCAAGGTCGAAGCCCATTCCGAACGGAACTCGTCCATCCCGAACGGGATGGACGACGAGCAAATATTTGCCCGGCCGAGGGCCATCCCGAGCGGGACCAACCCATCCCGAACGGGATGGAGCCCTGGCTCGTCCCGAGCGGGATGCCTCTGTCCCGTTCGGGATGAGTCGTCTTCTCCGATGAACTCGCCGGTTTCTACCCCGAAATTCACGTTTTCTCACGATTCCTCCGTCTGATCTTACATGCAATGACACTAATCGAATCCCTAGACACTCTAGAGCACGAATATAACAACAAAACGTCGAAATATGGAAGTAATCGGGAACAGAAATGGCTCACCGGAGCTCCTCCACACACGGCGGCGAATGCGATTTCTGGCGACAAAACTGAACTTTCTCGACGTCCGTAAGCTCCCTACAACCTCAGGAACACGACTAAATCATTAGAACACCTATTAATGGCCGGAATGACAAGATTTAAACTCAAAAATCTCAAAATCGTACCACACACCCACCTCAACTTCTCTCTTCAATATCTCGGTCGTTTCTCGCCCTCTCGGCGCCCACGAGTACTCAAACCGAAGCTATGAGAACGTACTTCAAGATGGTGGTGGTGGCTCGTCCGATGGTTGCCGGAGTTGGCCGGAAAATGGCCGGAAATATAGTCTTACGGGAATGGAGTAGATGGAAGGGTTTTTCTCTATCTAACCTTATATTATAAGGTGTATAATGATATAATTTCTCATATATATGAATAAAATTCCCCTGTTTAATGTATAATAATTCCTCCATTATCCTCAATATTACACATAATTATGTGTATACATTATATACCTATACTCCATAATACTAAATAAATCCAAACATATATATATATATATATATATATATATTCATCTCCATAAATCACATCTTATTTCCAATAATCCTGATTAATTTCTCCAAAGTATAAATACCAAGCTCAATATAAATTCTCCAAACACCAATAAATAGTTTCAAATATCTCTCAATTGGGAATTATTTCTTTATTAAATCCTCAAAATTTATACAAGGTCGAATTTATACACGGGGTATTACATCCCCTCACCCTTATAAAAATTTTCGTCCCGAAAATTTACAAAACTTCGAAAAGTTCAAGGTACTTCTCCTTCATATTTTCCTCAAGCTCCCATGTCGCTTCTTTGCTTCCGTGCTGACTCCAAAGTATCTTAACGAGCGGAATTGACTTATTCTTGAGCTCTTGCATCTTTTGTTAGAGTATAGCCTTCGGCATTTCTTCATACCGCAAATCTGAGCTCAAAACCACTTCCTCCTGGCGAATAAAAATGTTTGGGGTCATATACATATTTCCTCAGCTGAGACACGTGGAGCACACTATGCAAATACCCGGGGAAATGCTAATCCATACGCCACTTGACCAATGCGCTCTAGAATCTCATAGGGTCCCACGTAGCGCGGTCGCAATTTACCTCTCACTTCAAATATCACCATTCCCTTGGAAGGTGAAACTTTGAGGAATACCTAGTCCCCTATTTCAAAACCTAGCTCAGTGATCACTGTAATTTCTACAGATTAATTATAGAAATAGTGGCAAATAAATTTGTAAACCCTAAAGTTATCGATCCAGGGGAATGAAGCAACGAAAAACCTTAGTACTAAATCGTAAGTTCTCAAAATACTGGTCAGGAAAATCAATTGAAAAGTTTTGGTTATTTTGAAAATCGCAATACTTGCTAATGAAAATTAAACAGGTAATTAAAAAGCTTTTACATTCAAATAAGAGAAGCACAGATTCTAGGGATATCTACCTATCAAGTATGACATGTATGAATGAATCGATTAATTCCCAATTTTAATTCCTCTTCGTAGTGAAACATCAGAAAAGTATTACGAACTTCTTTGTTGGACAATTCGTAAAGTAGATTAATTAATTACCTATCTCCGCTCGGTCTCAAGATAAATTAACTAACTCCAAAGATCTACAGATTTATTCCTACAATCAATCTCCTTCAGTTACGACAAGAAATCAGATTATATTGTGAAAATCTCTTTCCATTGAAAACTATCACAGTTACGTCTCAAGTAATCAACTAGATAATCCTAAGATGTGATCAGCAAATCAAGATTATGAATAAGCACAGATTTCACAAACTACGAAGGGAAAGGGAAAATAATTCAATTAATCAAACATGTATACATTGATAATTCGAAACCCTAGAATCTGAGGAAGAGATTAGTTACACATATTCAGAGTAATATTCATCATAGAAAAATAAAACCTGAATTGCATAAAAACTTGGGTCTGGATGTCTTCCCACAAAAATCCGTCTTCAAACATAAACTCTAAAACTCTTTTAATCTCTCAAAATCTGAAAACTGGAATAAAACATGATTCGGAATGCTTGGGAATTATTGGGAATTCTTGGGGGTTCTCAAAAATTGAATTTACAAAGCTATATATAGAGGTGGAGGTGTATCAAATCAAATCTAGGGCTAAAGATATGAAAAATCTCGAATTCAGCCGATTTCCCGTGCCAGGAGGTTCACGTCGATCGACGCGGCATCCCCGTCGATCGACGAGGCTTCCAAATCACCGTCGATCGATGCTGATTGGTTTCTGTCGATGCAGCTTCTCGCCCCTTCTGCGTGGTCTCACGGTTTTGGCCATAACTTTCTCTTCCGAACTCCGATTGACCCGATTCCAGTTGGGTTGGAGAGCTAACTCAAAGCATCATCCATTGTTATGCGCCAATAGCCCAAATTCCTCTTGTGGAAGAACTCTTCACTGCTACTCTTACACGTCACTGCTTTCGGAACAGTTTTCTCGTGAGTTTAGGCCTAAAAACCTGCATAAACATCAAAATACAACTAAAACCACCTAATATTGATTCATGCATAAAATATATATATAAACTCAATAAAACTACATAAAATAGTATAAATATAATATAGATAAGTGAGTGAAATAATGAGCTTATCACTCAGCCCTCCTCGATTTGACATAGGACTTCTGCCTGCTCTGAGCTTCTCTGATCCTTTCTCAGATCTGACGATCTATCTCAATCATCTCACTCACAGCATCAGGTCCGATTACCTTCCTCTCTCCTATCTCATCCCAGTATAGAGGCGAACGACATTTTCTTCTATACAGGGCTTCGTATGGAGTCATTCCAATTGTCGCCCGATAACTACTATTGTAAGCAAACTCACTTAATGGCAAAATTGGCTCCCCACTTCCTCCTTGACCGAGGATAACTTTTCTCAGCATATCTTCAAGAGTCTAGATAGTCCTCTTAGATTGACTATCCGTTTGTGGGTGCAACACCGTACTATAATCTAGGCGCATTCCTTACTCCTGTTGTAAGCTCATCCCCAAAAACGAGATGTGAACTTCGCATCTCTGCCAGACGTAATAGATACTGGTACTCCATGTAATCTGGCAATCTCTCGAACATATAGTTGTGCCATTTATCTGATTCTTAAGTTACTCAGATCGGCAGAAAGTGAGTACTCTTCGTTAGACGATCCACTATAACCCATATCTCTGTATTTCCTCTCTGCGACTTCGGCAATCCTGTAACGAAGTCCATGGCAATGTGCTCCCATTTCCATTCTGGAATATCTAACTGTTGAAATTTCCCATATGGCCACTGATGTAATGCCTTGACCTGCTTACATGCTAGGCATTTCTCTATATACGAGGCTACATCCTTCTTCATACCGTCCCACTAGTACCTGGTTTTTCAAATCTTGATACTTCTTCATATTTCCTGGGTGAGCGGTGTGCAGCGTATCGTGAGCTTCACTCATGATCTCATTTCTCAAGTCTTCACTATTCGGCACTAAAATTTTGTCTCTGAACAACAACTCCTCAACGGTTGCCTCTCGGTAATCGCCCACCGGCTTAACTCTCAACTTCGGGCGTAGCTTCTCAAGTTCTACGTTCTTCCTCTGTGCCTCAATAGTTCTTTCTCTCATATTTGTACGACTGTCAGAGCTGCTACGTCATATTTCTTTCTTTCTGAGGTGATATAACTTCAAGGTGAAATTTCTTGAATTCGAGATCAAGTGGTCCTCTCTTGTAAGCATACATCCCAATTGAGCCACTCCCTTCCGGCTCAATGCATCTGCTACTGAATTTACTAGTTGGGGTGATGATTGGTCGTCAAATCATAAGCGTTACTAACTTGAGCCACTTATGCATTTTATCCATATTTTCCTTCTCGAATAAATACCTCAACCTTTGAGTTATTTAATAGGAATTAGATGTACAAAGAATCTCAGTTTCTTGATAAATCACTAAAATACGTAAAAGAAAGGAACTAGGGTTTAGAAGATCTGATTTTAAAATATTCTTCCTTGCTTCCGGACAACTAAGGTTTTCCTCTCACAACCTATTGCAGAAGGAAGTTCTACTGATTGCAAAGGGTATCAAAAGCTCCCAACTGGAAAGAGTCTTAGCAAGGAAGTAGAGAGTTTATCTCGGGTTCGAGTTCAACCTGGGTAAGTTAACGAGTTGATAGATTAACAGTTTCTGTGATTGGGTTCCCTATTTAGAAAACTCTCTCTTTATCTAATATTTTCGTCTCGCACTGTAGTGATCGCGTCGTAAGCTTCATGATTTTCGAGAACATTTCGATAAACCTCTTAAATATCTAGCTAGTCTAAGGAAACTTAGAATCTTGTTCGGTGTGATGAGTAGCTTCCACTCTATCACCGTCTGAATTTAAGCATGTTACACTATGACTTCTTCTGCTGATACGATATGGCCCAAAATATAACTTTCTTTAACTAAAAATCTTTCACCTGCTAAGCTTGAAGTATTTGGAATCCAAACAACAAAACTGCAAATTCACAATGGTGACATCTCATTTTTAAAAAAATCGTCTTCTGGATGTCTTCTTTTTAAGTGGTATAAGATCGATGCTTTATTTTTCGACAATTATGTAGAATCACGTCAACATCACGCATATCCAATATTCGGTTATGCTATTCTAAGCATTCACGTAGATTCCTAATTTATAGCATAACAAGGTAGTGGTAGTCATCTAACCTGAAGGCATAACTACCTTCAAATTCTATTACTTTATCACATGTTAGTGATACTAACGCACATGACATTTCAATTCCCAACCAAATCATGACAATTGTATTATTAGAAATGCTCATAGATTCTAGGTTGCCCTTCCTCGATTATTGGTTCCCTTTCTGCTGATTTTCTCCTTATCGTCATAGTAGGGATTGCTTATCTTATCTTCCTCCCCAGTACTTCCCTAAAATTCCTCTCCATGGCTGGCGCTCTCCTGTATTTGCTCTCAGCTGTTGATCGGTAGGCCTCTGTTTGTTCTGCCTGTTTTCAATTCCAGATTGGGCTGAGGGGCATCGTATATTGCATAATGTCCCGTGCCTCTACAATTGAAGCATAAGTTTTGCGTAACCTGGCACCTCCCATAATGCCTCCTTCCACAGATACCACATTGTGGAGCTGTCTTGCCACATTTGCTTTGAGTTGCCGGTACTTTGAATTTCTTATAGGACTGGTCGAGGTTGCGTCCTTGGTTGTTTTGACAATTATCTTGTTCTTGGTGCCTTTTACTTCCCGACTTTTGAGTATCCCAAGATGGCAGCTTCCTCTTATTCTTTGACGCCTCCACATCCAGGGCCTTTCTCAGTAATTCTTGGTAATCCAAATCAGGGAAAGTAGATAGATGGGTGCGAATTTCTTCCTTCAACCCTTCACGAAACTTCTCAGCCATTTTCTTTGGTGTATCAACGTGATGCGGCGCATAACGCATTAATTCACCAAACTTGGTGTCATATTCCTCCACGGTCATCTCTTCTTGCTCAAGCAGAAAGAATTCAATCTCTCGATCCTTTCGGTATAACCTGGGCACAAACTTCTCATATAGTGCTGCCTTGAAATCTTCCCAATCTAATTGTTGACGAGCAGCTGGTGCCAGAGACTTAACATACGTCTCCCACCAACGATCCGCCTTGCCTTTTAGCTGATACGTCATACAGTTGACCTTTTCTGATTCCGAACACTACATGAGTCGAAATAGCTTCTCCAGTTCACGGATCCATTCCTCAGTAGCGGTAAGACCTTCTATCCCATCGAAGATCGGGGGTTGCTGTTTGCGGAATGTCTCCACAAGTTTGAGAGTAGTGGTGGTCTGCACCTCCTCTAGCGAGGGTTGATGGTCGAGTCCTTGGACAGATATGCTATTCCTGTCTGACGGTGTTTTGTAGCCTGGAATTGTCTCAAATTTGGGAACCTCTTCTATTATAGAAATATCATTAACGTTCTATGGGTGGGTCCTTCCTTGGCCCCTTCCTCTTCCTCGACCTCGGCCTCTGCCGCGACCTCGTCCTCTTCCTTCAACTTCCATGTTCCCTGACATTCTGCCATGCCATAATCAGTTAACGAAGAATTAACTTTTCCTTAGCGAAAAAACGAACAACATTGATCCTAAGATTGATACCTTCTCCAGCCAACACCACATCAACAATATTCATCAACCAAAATCTAAACAATTATACGAAGTAGCAAATCAATAGTCATAATAAAACATGCATATATATAGCGAATTCAAGAGTACAAAAGGTGATCGACCAACGAAAGTCTCAGTGTCATCCTTAACAGTCTCTGACACTTTTGACTTGCTAAAATATTCACTACCTGCGATGCCAACTACTACGATCATCGCTAAAACATTAACCCGTAAAAGCACATACAGTAAAACGTGATGGTTCCCTATCAAAAGTAACATTAAATCATTGGCATAACCCTTCAGATGGAACTTTCTCATCCTCTTCTAACTTGGTGTACTTCTCTGTTTGTCTTCACTTGCTAATTGGTATACCTCCGTAACCCAGATGCACATTTATTGGCAAAGTGTTCAATTCCTCCACAGGCATAGCACTTGATTGCTCCTCTCCGGCATTCCCCAATGTGGTTCTTCCCGCACCTATGACACTTCTGTTGACCCACATCTCTCTGTCTTTTTTGATTCTTTGACTTTTGCTGATGGGGTCGTAGATGTTCTTCCCACTTCCTTTTCGGTGCATGTGACGAAAATGCGTAGGACTCTGGTGGCAATACTTCTAACATTGCAGGAACTTGGATGTTCCCGCGAGGACTGAGGGGTGGATGTCCCAGTGCGATGACCCTATGGATAAGCTCAGGTATAAAGGGTCAAAAATCCCCAACACGCTCCCGAGTATCTGGGCGGCAATAGCTGTGGGTGGAAACCAACACCGAAACCCATGGGGCCCACCTGTCAGGAACTAATTCTATTGTCCTATCCATTGCCTCGTATCCACTGACTCCCAAATGCTCTACTCTCTCCCATTCAATCAGATACGCCACTAAGGCTGAAGCGAATCCTTCTTCGGAAAAATAGGGGTGAGCACGAAATTGACGAACAATAATATCTTCAGCAGGTTCCATCTGCCACGACAATAAACTGTTAGTAGCCAACAAGTATAATAATACGAACACCACATTCCATACGCCAATATCCATGATTTTGTCATAGTGACATTATTGTCCTTCAACAAACCATGCTAAGGTTCCTTCGGATTCTCGTACTTACATATTGACTCACTTCGAGTCTGATTACATTCGTCAAGCTTACCGTGTGCATTTTGCACGCTCAACTCTCTAAATCACTCTCTTAGTCCTCAGTCAAACTAACTCTGACTATTGCACTTACCAATCAAGAAACTTTCAGTTTCTACTCCACCAAAATCAAGGTTCTAATTTCAGTCAACCACGGGTGTTGTGAAATGGCACCCTTAACGACTCCAATCTATTTCAACTTAATCAAAACCAAGTTAGTTAAGTTTTCCCCAAATTAATACCCTTTTCAAGGCTAACAGTTAGTCCGTCATTTCCTGTTTCATCCTAATCTAACCTCCAAGGTTAACACATTACTCCAATCAAATTTAAACAGTTCAACTCACGAATTAACACATATTTTAAGAAATATTACAAAAATTTACACTGCTTGCATAATTCCTTTCTAAATCGATATTTTGAAATCACGATTTCAAAGGCCACCTCACTGGTGCCAAAACCAAACAATTTCGTCAAATTTTTTTTTATAATCACGGGATTTTCCCACAACACAACATCAATCACTTTCTTTCAACACATCGAGCATACTTTTCATCAACACCTTCAATCACTCCTCTCATCAACACATGAGCTCAAATCAACTTCAAATCACTTCCAATCCATATACAGAATTACTTCAAAACCAATTCAGTCACAATCAACATTGTGCTATCTTTTCAAAATCTCATTTAACTTCAAAACGTTTTAAGTGACTCAATCACTAAACAATCTTGCAAGCAGGTAATTTTTAAAACTTTCAAAAACGTACCTCAGGTCGTGCAGGATGGAGTAGGGTGTAAAGTACGAGCAGTCCCTTAAAACATCATTCAAAACCAAAAAGTTTAAACACTTGAAGTTTTCGAAGCGGTTTCAACCAAGTTTCAAAGTAGTTTCAGAACAATTTCAAAACAATTTCAGAATAGTTTTAAAAACTTGTGGCTCTGATACCACTTCTGTAATGACCCATTTGACCTTCCCAACTTTAGGGCGCGCTACAGTCGTGGTCGATGGTTTTCAATCATTTTCATAATTTAAAACAACAGAAGATTTGTAAATAAATGATAAGGAAGTTAAACCACATACCTTTGTTAAACATTTGTTTTCTCAAAACATTCAAAACAAGGGAAGGAAAATGTTTTAGAGCGCGGTGCAGCAGTGTGTGTGTAGCGTAGTGGAGATATGCATATGAAGATGCATATCTCAGGATCTATTTCTCAAAAATATTTACAAAACACCTGCATCGTCTTTACATCGCTGTTCTTCCATCCTCGTTGTTTAACCTGCATATTTTAGAAACAATATGAGGGGCTAAGTACTCATGTACCCCGTGGAGACGTGCCCAAAAACATACATTTTATATATGAAAGCTATGACAACACACACAGATAAACACGGAGTTTTATTGAAAAGTACCGTGTTATCTAAAACTTTTTAATTTGCTGCAGCTATCTACCATGTTATCATATCTGTTTAACGTTGTAACTGGAAGTTGGCCTACTTCTGAGTTACGATGAATAGCTGGGAATGGACTAACCATTCTACCCACTATCATCAATTAGTGCACTAGTCTCACTATGTCACCTTGAGACCCGATCAATTTAGGAAAGAAAAGAAATACACCACCTTATCCCCCTAGGGCTTCAGTACTCCAGCTGAACAACCCGAGCTCATAAACAAGTAGGTTTCTAGCCTTCAATAACTGATTCACAAGACTAGCTCAAGTACCAAAAGTACTTGGTTCTCATCTTAGTGATTGGACTCTCTGATGATAGCAGTCAACAGAGGAACATATATGTAACATAAAACATTTTAGGCATAGTCAATCAATTTAAAACGAAACATTTTCACACACATTTTAGAAACTGAGCACAAGGCTCAAGAGGCATTTACTTTTACTTAAAATAGTCCCCATCTGGTGTTAGGCTTCAAAAGTAAGATGCTTTCCCGCTAAATGTGTAATTGAGCTTGCTTTCCTCAATACTTATCCTCCTACAACAATATCAGGGTCACCAAGTTAGGACGGACGATCTAGGACAATGACAAGTTTAAACAAATTCAAACCAATTCTCGATCATCTTATATCTTCCCTAATTCCTTTCATTCGACCCAACACGGTTTAAGACTCAAAATCCATATTCAAGCTCATTGAAATTCATATTCCAAGACCAAACACGTATCAAATCATATTCTCATGTTCAACATGCTTCCCGTTTCATAATTTAAACTTATGGGTTAAAAGGATTCGAAAAGGGATGAAAAATAGCTCAAAAACCATGGTTTATACTTCAAGGTCGAAGCCCATTCCGAACGGAACTTGTCCATCCCGAACGGGATAGACGACGAGCAAATATTTGCCCGGCCGAGGGCCATCCCGGGCGGGACCAACCCATCCCGAACGGGATGGAGCCCTGGCTCGCGATCCTTGCCCGTCCAAGGCTCGTCCCGAGCGGGATGCCTCTGTCCCGTTCGAGACGAGTCGTCTTCTCCGACAAACTCGCCGATTTCTACCCTGAAATTCGCATTTTCTCACGATTCCTCCGTCCGATCTTACATGCAATGATACTAATCGACTCCCTAGACACTCTAGAGCACGAATATAACAACAAAATGTCGAAATATGGAAGAAATCGGGAACGGAAATGGCTCACCGGAGCTCCTCCACACACGGCGGCGAATGCGATTTTCGGCGACAAAACTGAACTTTCTCGACGTCCGTAAGCTCCCTACAACCTCAGGAACACGACTAAATCGTTAGAACACCGATTAATGGCCGGAATAACAAGATTTAAATTCAAAAATCTCAAAATCGTACCACACACCCACCTCAACTTCTCTCTTCAATATCTCGGTCGTTTCTCGCCCTCTCGGCGCCCACAAGTACTCAAACCGAAGCTATGAGAACGTACTTCAAGATGGTGGTGGTGGCTCGTCTGATGGTTGCCGGAGTTGGCCGGAAAATGTCCGGAAATATAGTCTGACGGGAATGGAGTAGATGGAGGGGTTTTTCTCTCTCTAACCTTATATTATAAGGTGTATAATGATATAATTTCTCATATATATGAATAAAATTTCCCTTTTTAATGTATAATAATTCCTCCATTATCCTCAATTTTACACATAATTATGTGTATACATTATATACCTATACTCCATAATACTAAATAAATCCAAACATATATATATATATATATATATATATTCATCTCCATAAATCACATCTTATTTCCAATAATCCTGATTAATTTCTCCAAAGTATAAATACCAAGCTCAATATAAATTCTCCAAACACCAATAAATAATTTCAAATATCTCTCAATTGGGAATTATTTCTTTATTAAATCCTCAAAATTTATACAAAGTCAAATTTATACACGGGTATATTACAAATTAGTTCTTTAAATATTGAATAATTCTTATATTTTTATTGCAAGAATCAACTGGTTTTTTAACTTGTCTCATTTGCAAAACAACCACGGCACAATGCATTGATGCAAGAAGAAGCCCTCAATCTTTATTACTAACTTGTACCTAGTTTGAGTGTGATACATACTACTCCGTCCTTTCCAATTATTTGGTCCTATTTTAACATACACAAATGTCAAAAGTCATTTATAAATATATTAAATATTTGGACAAATTTCCTGAATCACCCTGTTTAGCAATAACTATTACTCCATAATTCTATTAATTGTGTTTCATTTATAAGGTTGTTAAAGGGTAAATTTGCAGACATAAGCAAAAACAAATACTAAATTTGGATACGAGACCATAAATGGAATGGAACACCTTAAAATAATAACCTGAACCAAATAATTAGAACGAAGGAAGTATTTGATTTCCAATCCAACAAAAACCCACATGTAACTGAACTTCAACTAGTGAATCCGTAAGTCTATAGACAGCCAATGAAACCATAGCCACAGAGTAAATATAGGGCTGTAAATGAATCAAATTATTCGTGAGCTACTCGGATCTCGACTCGATAAAAGCTCGTTCGAACTCGTTTAGAGAAGCTCGTTTATTAAATAAGCCAAACTTGAGCATCATGGTATTCAACTCGTGAGCTCGTGAGCAAGCTCGTTAGTTAAAATTAGTAAGAAATATTAAATTATTAATTTTATATTATTAATATCTTGAGGATTTGAGAGTAACAATAATGATATATCTTTCTAATAATGACAAAAACTTTAATTTGGGTATGGATATAATATTAATTTTCGAATAAATAACTTTTTCTTTCAAAATAATATTGAATATTTTAAATATATTCTAAATTAAGAAAGTTCGTTTAGGCTCGATAAAGTTCGTGAACTTCAAAGTATTCGATAAAAAAGCTCGAAACTCGACTCGATATTAAATGAGTCAAACTTGAGCACGGCACTACTCGGCTCGATTACACCCCTAACCCTAAGTAATACTAGTATGAGTTTGTTTCAAAAGATGCACATGAATCGAAAAAACCAAGGGTCCTACTCTCTAACATGTTCGGTAAAAACAACAAACTAGTGCTCAAGACTATGGAAAGCAAACAGGCCCAGTTTTAGTAGTATGAGTCTAGAACTGATTTGTCCATTTGATTTTACTGTTCAAAAGAATCCAATGATATATATGTTAGAAATAATGTCATACATAACTGCACACCCCAGTACCTAGATTTCTAATGCTACTACAAAAGTGTGAATCCACATGAATGATTACATATATATATAATCTTCATATTCTCAACTAGAATATTCTCGATCAAAATTATTTTCTATCATTGTAAAACAACTATGCATTATTCAGAATTCTACACACGGACAGATGAGAAGCCTTACTTTCAAGGTCCTTTTTTAGAAGATTGAATTTTATTTTTACTTTCTCAAATTATGATACATTTATAGTTTCTCATTTGTCACTCCATCTCTGTATGCTACTGGTTTTTGAATGATGAAATTCTCATACATAATAATCATGCAAACAACAGACATTTAGGGAGCACAACTCTCTAACCAATAATCATCCACTCTTGCATCTTAAGCTTCCACAACTAACAGCTAAGATTCTGTGTAGACAAATATATTATTTGGATCGATATTTATTTATGAAAGACTTGTGAAGTTATATTATGATTGGTTATTTCAGAAAAAAAAATTATAAACAATATTTAGAGTCAAAACCTTAAATAACCACTTTACTATATAAAAACTTTAAATAGTCATTTATATCTATATATTCAAGGAATAACCATATTCTCAATTTGCCCTTCCTCACTTTTCAAATATGATTCCCATAAATTCTTTTGCTTTTTTTAAATATGATATACAAAATGCTATTATTTGATTTATGATGAAAAATTCTAAATTAATTCGAATAAATTGATAATTGCAAACGAAAAAAAATTTAAAAAAAAAAGAAATTGGATAAAAATTAAGTTGGCAACTGTGCGGTTCTTTTTTTTTTCTTTTCGTTTTTCGAAATCTCAAACCACCTAAACACTATCGAATATCGATGGGTGAATGAAATTGCAAATCATTTTTTAATTATTAATTTAATAATTATGTTTGGAATCGTTAATTTAATTTGATTATTTTATTTTTTAGTCCAAACACAATCTTTGTCCATTCAAATTGCAATTCATATTTTAAATAATTAATAATTTTTTTATAAATATAAATTTAAAAAATAAATTAAATATCAAAATTAAATTAGGTAAATAATTATTAGTATTAATTTAAGTAATAATGAATGAGTGATTATAATAAGGATTGGTCAAAATAAAAAACCTGCAAAAAAATAGAACAATAATAGAAATATTTGTTGAAAATCATTGAGCACTGGCCATTGAACTAGGATGGACTCAAGCCCATGTACAAGAAATGGATCAACTCAATTTTAACAATCAACAAAGAAACTAAAAGACCCCTCAAAAATCAAATTTGAACTATGCATACAAATTTACATAATTAAATATTTAAATTGGTAAATTTGTCACAAAATCGCATGAGGCGGCATCATTTATGAAATCCAAATAATAATTAATGTGGAAATGAAAGAAAACTAACAATTTGCACTGCATTTTATTAACGGCCACGTTTCAAGCAATTAATTAATAATTTGATTATATGCCGCTCGTTACTTACCTATAAACTTATACTCCCTCCGTCCCATTAAAGTAGTCACACTTTCCTTTTTTGTTTGTCCCATAGAATAGTCTCATTTTTCTAAAATGACAACCTTTTTCACACTCACCACTAAAATATTAATTCCACTACACTCACAATCCTTAATTCCCGTGCCGAAAAGAAAAGGGACTATTTCACCGGGACGGAGGGAGTAATATTTTCACTATTTTTTATCATTAAATCAGCGAGTTTATTGGTTCGTGTTAAAATAATAGATTCCTTTTCAAGAATCGTTAACATCATAAATTAAATATTATTATTATATTCATATGTGACGCTATTTAATTTTATTTTTTTTAGATTTATTTATCAGTAGACGGCTTAACTGCACATTATAAATATAAGATTTTACTTTAACTAAGAAATTTCTGGATCAGTCTCATCCTATATTGAAAATAAATATAAATTTATGGCCCTAGTAATATACATAAGTGTGTGCAGACGATTGACACAATAAAAAATTGAATCGAATCATTAAATTATAAGTTCAAAATTTTTTAAAAATCCAACTCGATTAATCGAACATCCAAAAACACTCTTGAACTAAACCCAAATTTCGATTTTGATTTTAATCGTACTTCTATTATTAAGCTTTAGTTCTAACCGAGCCCGAATTATTATTAACTTTTTAGATATATATAAATTTTTAATTTAAAAATAAGATTTTTAGTGTTTTACAATATAATAAATGTAATTCATAATTATAAATCATGAATTTATATTCATAATTCACTATTTATGAATAAAAATAAGGAAATATAAACTAAGAAATAATAATTTAATTAAAGATACTAAAAAATAAATACCTATAGGGTTCGATCCGACCGAGCCCAAAACCTCGTAAACTAAATTGAGCTAAATCCGATGTAAAGATCACTACTTCTCCCTACAAAACCGGCTTGTAAGGAGAGGGGAGCTTCACCATTATATAGTGGTATATTTTCAAGTCCATAGTCGATGTGGGATAATTCAACATCCGAATCAAATTTCTACTTGAACTAAAACCGTTTGAAACTCTTTGGTTTGGTTTGGTCGACAGTATAATTATGTTCATCCATAAATCTATTCAATTACTTCTTCTGTCCCGGGAGAATTAACTTAGTTATTAAATCAAACATTTTTAAAAATAATAATTTTTTCCCTTTCAACAATAAAATATTAATTTCACTTACACTCACTGTTTTTAATTACAGTAAATATATATATATATATATATATATATATATATATATATATAGATATCATTTCTACCAAGATGAGGGAGTATATTACTTTAAATGGGTAAATTAGTTATTTTAATTCTATAAAACAAAGCATAATTAATTGAAATATTATTTTTAACTCTATAAAATAATGTGCACCTCCACTCTCAACGAATTAGTTAGGTTCATGTAGTACAGAAATTTGTGAGCCAAAGTCATAGATGTACACTTAACTTAAAAAGTAAATATTGCAAGAGCAAACTGATTGTACGTAAGGTTGAGAGGGTTGTACTACAATTACTACACAAAAAGAAATACAGTGCTACTATTTTATTTATTTTTTATTTTAGTAAAATGATTGATAACTGTAATCACCAAACCTCCCATCACATTTAACGTGGTTGAGTTCGACGTGTAATAATATGGAATAATCATTTTTATTTATTCGATTTTCGTTTAGATTTTTGGATAATGGTTCAAATTTATTGATATAATTCTAAGTAAATCATATAAAATTGATGTGATGTAAAAAAAAAAATTTAAAAAACCTTGAAAAATAAGAAGCCACGATCTGCCGTCTTTAATTTTTTCTTGAAAACTAATAAATGGACGGTTTGATGTCACGGATTAGTTAAGTAGTCAAATTATACAGTTAGTAACACCTAAAATAATTAAATCTCTTTTCAAATATCAAAAGTAGAGGCGTTTAATACGTTAGAGTTGGATAAATGTTGTAATTAAGTAAGTTTGGCAAAGAAAATCGAGGTTGAAGGTGGTGGGAGCTTATGATTGAATACTTCTTGAAAGATTTTAATTAATTTCATAAAATTTAATTGAAATAATTTCCATACGGCTTTTATGTAAGAAATTCTTAACCTAATCTATATATATACTACTTACATATTTTTGATAAATTTTGCTTAAAAATATAGATATTCATATCATTTTATAATTTTGGCGGGAACAGTTTTTTTTAGACTTCTTTGCTTTAGTATATATATATTTTTAAGCAAAATTTATCAAAAGTATGTAAGTAGTATAGTTGGTCTGTGTTGCTGATATTAAACTTTTATGCATCCAAGAGGTTTTGTGTTCAAACCTCATTCTTAACATATAAATAAATATATATAATTTTTATTTTTTTCACAAAATTATCTCTTCAATTATTAATTAATACTAATCATAATAATCATTTTTGTACAATAAATATAGTCAGTCTTATTTTTAATTTCTATAATCCATAATGAAAGACAATTATCTCCATTATTTGTCAACAAAATATTTTATATTTTACCAATATTTCAATAATTTATATAAACTCGGTAATCAAGCTATAATTAAATTTATACAATAACATGCAAACCTAAATGATGATTACAAACAAAATTATTTTAAATTCACACATTTCAAAAATCGTAAGATATTAATAATAATTTTGATAAATTAATAAGATAGATTAATATAGCATTAAGAAATTTGTTATTTATATTTACAATTTATATAATATTTTATAACTTAAATAATATTTTTTGTAAATTCGGTACAAATTAATTATTTTTTATATATATAATATGTACTATAACGAACAATAAGCAACTCATTAATGTAATTATATATATAATTATAGAGATTTATATATAAGATTATAGCTAAACATGTTATTTTATAATTTATCTTAAATTAGTAAAAAAATAGACATAAGTTAACTTTTAAAATGTGGGTACATCAGTTCGATTTTTTGTGTTTTATTTTATTTAGTACTTTTACTTTATACTAAAATATATAAAATGTGAGTATATCAGTTTGACTTTTTATGTTACTTAAAATTAGTATTATCTATATATTAAAAATATAAACCATGGGTACATCAATTTGATTTTTTTATTTTGTTTAGATTATAATTTATTAATTTATGTTAAAAATATAAAGTGTGGGTACATTAGGTTGAAAACTTATATCATTTATCATATCTATCAAACACATAACTATTATATATATAATATTTACACTAAAATGTGACATATATTGATTTATTAAAATCAAACGCTTGATATGCAAGTCAACACAAACATGGATAAATCGTGCAAACTTAATTTATATACATCAAAAGTTCGGTAAACACATCTCATTTTATTCTACAATGTTTATGTTTTCTGTATTTTCTTTTATTTCAATATTTTTCTTTGAATCTACATAAATGCATGATGATAAATTATTTGTGGATCCAATTCATCCAATTTTCAAGTCTCACCTGAAATGAAATCATCATGGAAGCATTCTTACTTTTAAGCAAAAAAATAAGTAATTTCTACATTTTTTTGCGAGTCCTTATCTCTAAGATTATATTAATTCATGTAACTAATTGTTCAAAAATCTTTATATTCTCTGTATTTCTTTTATTTCACAATTTTTCTTTGAATCTACACAAAATCATAATAATTTCTTACATGGTTGCAATTCATCCAAATTTCAAGGACCACTTGAAATGAAATCATCGTGTAAACATACTTACATTTCAGAAAAAAGATTTCACACTCTTGAAATAAAATTAAATGGATTGAATTGCAATGAATTTCGATACTTTTTTACTAAACTGCGAGTCTTTCTATTTAAGATTATTTAAATTTATGTAACTAAATTGTTAAAAAAAAATATTCCTTGAAAAAAAAGATTTCTTATCTAAAATAAAAAAGTGTTCATTCACACTTTCAAGAAAGTATTGTGGAAACTAATTTATAGAAGTGATCAAGAAATGAGGAGTACTATTGAGAGGAGAAGAAAATTAAAAAAAGAATATAAAGTTAATTTATAAAACTCATTTGAAAAAAGTATAAAATAGAATAAGTTTATCATAGAATTCAAGTACTATTCAAATACGTTTCGAAATCAAGACAAATAACTGAAAGAATAAGAAAAAGATTCTTAATTAATTTACAATATAGTTGTACTCTTTGTATTACGATACCACGACATATTAGAATAAATTTAATATTTCTATAGATTTAGTGATTTATTAAATATTAAAAAAATATGATATTTTAAATAATATTTAATATAATAATTTCGTGCAACGCACGGGTGAAATACTAGTATACATACTATAAAACTTTAGGATTAATTTTGAAATCATCCGACCTTATTGACCCTGGCATAGGACCATTGGCAGATCTAGTCACTAAATTAATAGATTTTAATAATAGAATGATATGATATTTTTATGAGACATTTTTTTTCTTTTATCAGTGAATTGTAAGGAAGTGGGATAGAAATGAAGAAGATGGTATGAGGGGGCCAAGGATTAAAAAAGCCCGAATTTTTTTCCCATTAGATGTTAAATTTCTTAGGATTATATTTTAGTGCATTATGAGATGATATTTTTACTAATTTTTTTTAATATAACAATTCAGTTGAGCCTTCTAATAAATACTTCTAGATTTACCACTAGGATACTACAGATATTTCAGTTTACGAAATACATAGTGGAAAATTCTGAAATAGCAATTTTTGCTATTTGATATGCAAAATATATAAACTCTTATGAAAAAATGCACAATATAGCAAAAGTTATCTAAATGCCCTTATTATTTGATTTTCAAACCAGATTTTCCATGTTTTTCTTTTTTAAAAAAATTGATATAGATTTTACAATGTTATTTGTTTGAATTCAGAAATTTTTATTAAAATATTAATATAAAAGATTATGAATTTTTATTTTACAATTGTATATGTCGAGTTTGAAATCAAATTTATATCTTAAAATTATAAAATATTAACATTAACACATAAATATTTCAAACTCATATCTTAAAATTATAAAATATTAACATTAACACATAAATTTTGAATTTTGTTTATTATAGGAGTGAATTTGATGATTAATATTTATTATTGAATTGTGTGAATTTAAGGTGTAAATTATATTTAATAAAATATTCTCATATATGAGCCAATGATTAAAATTAATTATTTAATTCAATTTTTTAGAAGAATTATTTAATTCAACTGAATATACGGAAGCAATGTTTAATATTAATGATTAAAATGTATATTTAATTGAATGTTCTATAGTCAAAATAGTTTAACTGGATATATGAGATTGAATTATTTAATATTAATTATTTAGGGTGTGGATTATATTTAATAAAATATTTTTACATTTGAGTCGAAAGCTTTAATAATTATAAAAATAAAATTATTTTAATAATAAAACTAGCATGATAAAAATAAAATTATTTTAATAATAAAATTAGCATGAATTGGGTGTGATTTTGAAACCACATATTTGTTTTAGTTTTTTTATTTATTAATTTGGGCGTATTTTTCAATTTGTTTTAATTAAGGGGGTCGTTAAATAAAATTAGAAATGGGGATGTGAATTCAATTATTTAAGAGTCAATTAAATTTACATTTAATCATATTTAAAGAAAATGGATTAGGAAATTTTTTACATAAATTTGGTCGTCAATTACAAAATACTTTTATAATTAAAATATTTTATAATGAAAACACGTATTATAATTAATTATGTAAATTGAGAAATAACTAATCCTAATCAAGGGATTTGATAAGTTGTATTTAACACTTCCAAATAATGAAGTGATTATAAAGGATAAATAAGACTTTTTACTCAATTGTTGCTATTTTGTGCATTTTTTTATAAAAGTTGTTATTTTTTGTATGTAACTTTAATTTTTTGACATTTAGAATTATTTCCTCAAATATATATGTATGATTAGTGATGAATAAATGGAAAATTCAACACATTTCGAGTTTGATTTTTGGAATACGGTAAATTTATTGGGCAATAATTCCACAAGGGCGTGCCATGCCGATTTCTCATTCCGTATCGAGCAGTCTGAAACCGCGCATTAGAGACTGGTTTCTAGAAATATTGAAATTTCGCAATTTTAGAGTATAGTAATTTAATATTTTGTATGTAATTAATTGATCATGTTGAGGAATTACTCGAAATAGTGATCTTGAGAAATACCAAGACTCATTTCTTGAGAAATAGTGAAGAAAAATGTGTGAAATTTTTTTTCGAAATCGTGGCTAGTCTGAACAATGAATAATAGAAAAAAATGTTAAATGAATGTGAATAGATGTTGAATCTGGACACAAGATGTGTTCAAATTCAGAAATAGAAATAAATCCTCAAATAATAAGTAAAATAAATAAATAAAAAGTAAATGATAAAGATTGAAAAATACTTACATTAAAATTTGCAAGATAGACCGTCAAATAGATATTATTCAAAATTAGGGGTGATAATTTTTTAAACGATTCGATAATCCGACACGAATCCGCACGATAATAATGGATATGGATTGATCCGGTAATAATTCGGATTCTTATCGGATCGATACGATAAGAACACGAAAAATTCGAATCGGATTCGGATAATCTGTTAAGACTTTAATAAAAAAATATTATTTATTTATTTAATTATTAAAATTTAATAAATAATATATCAATTATATATATATATATATATATATATATATATATATAGGGATGCGATCCAGTGAGAGCACTTCTTACCATGAGAAATAAGAACAAATCATCGTCATTGATTTTGATGAATGTACGCTCATGATTTTACTAAGATTTTCAGTCATTTTATGTACGGACAACAATTTCAACTTTGGATGAATACTTTAATTATGAACTTTTTTATTTTTATTTTGAATTTGTGAATTATAGATTAGTATAGTAAAATTAATTATTTCATAAACATGAATGGATAAAATAATATATATCTATATGTACATACATATATTTATTTATTTATAATTAGTATTAATTATTTATACATATAACATTAGTTATATCTAATTTTTAAATATATAAATTACAAACTTACTTTGAATGTTGTTACTTTCCTTATATATTTTACAATTATTTTTTGTTGAGTTTTTTTGGGAAACTTTTTTGTTTGGGCTATTTTTATTATATAAATATAGATTATCATTATTATTTACATTAGCCCAGGACAAATGACCAAACCAAATATCGGCACTTCACAAAACAAATATTTCATTTAATTAAGACGCTAATTTTTATATTAAATATATATTATTTATTCTTCTGCATCGAACCAATTTCTTAAAAAAATAAAACATTTTCGAATGTCAGACATTTAAACTCATTATGGGGGTCCATATATTTGAGGTTTCATATAAAAGCTACCATGTGTTCAATTTTTACTACACCGTCAAAAAGTGCTCGATCAAAACAATAAAAGAAGTAGCTCATTGTGTAGAAAGCGATTCATAATAATCTTGTAAGCACTCTCAGTTGGATGAATGGCATCCAGAAAATGCTTGGCAAGTTTTGTAGATCCAAACTCAACCAACCCAGTGGCACAACATCCTTTATGGGCCACCTCCATGCCTAAATTAATAAAACCAAATGAAAACATCAATTAGTTGAGAATGAGATTAATTCAATATCAATATCAAAATGTATATAATAGTTAATTCTTACAATATTTGTCGGGGTTAATGATCATGTCCAACATGGATTTGTAGATATCGACATATATATTTTTTTTGCCGTGATGTAATACTAATACAATAAATTCTTTCTATATATTCAATTTAATAACATGTTTAATTATTTTAGTAACTTCTTTTCATAATATTTTAAAGATTAATTATGGAAGGTTTATTTGAGTCGGAAACTAAAACTTCTTAATGGTTATGTTTTTAAGTATAATATAGATTATTATCCCGCTATCTACTCTACTTATTTTCTCGCATTAATGTTGTTGGAAATTAGAAATTATTATGATGGAAATGTGTGAGAAATTTGGGAAAGAATGAAAGACTTTAAGAAAGAGGGTTACTTTATATTAGAGAGAATGCTTTTGATTTTGCTTGAAACAAATGTGAGAGTATATCACCTATTTGTAAAAGTGTCATCCTTACTTTAATCTAATGGCTATAATTTATTCTTTAGACATTTCCACGTTAATATAATTCATATCATATTTCTAGATAACTCCATAGACATCTCTAGAATATTAATTTAGAACTTTGACGAATAGGCTATAACTCATATAATTATAACTATAATACTTTAATCCTTAATTTATTTGACCAAGATCAAGTATATAATTCAATATCCCCCTTATGTGCATAAGACCGTTTTCCTTCTACACTTTGGTTTTGAACTTTTTGAAGTTCTCGAACACCTCTGATTTCTCCTTCAAAAGGTGTAATCATATTTTTCTTGAAAAATCATCAATAAAGAAAAAATGAAGTATTTAATCATACCAATTGAACTAGTCTTGATAGGTCCGCACATATCTGTGTGTGTAGGGTTTGAGTCTACGATGGACAACACGAGTTGCCATAAATTAATTTCTTGCCAAGGATCGTTCTTAGGATACCAGGAACAAATTTTAATTAAATAAACCATGCGATCCTATGCATGCTCCTACAAAATTAATTGCAGAGGATGGATTTAGAGAATACCTGATTTCACCGTTTGATCTACAGATCTAGATCGGAGCCAATAACGATGAAATAGATCTGGATCTGAATCTGAACACCGGCGATGAACAGTTGTTCCTACAGATCTGATCTGTTCCCTTGCTCCTTCGAAATCTGGTGAGGATTATCTACCAAGTTGAATCCGAGATCTAGAGAAATCGATCAGTTTCACCCTACAGATCGCCGCCGCCGTTCTCTCTATTTCAATATACTGAACAGTCTAACTTGATCTGATAGAGAGAAGGCCTATATATAGTGTTAGGGTTTTGAGAAACCCTAACCCTAATGGGCATGAGCAGTTCATGGGCCAGACCAGGGACCAGATGCAAATAATAAAGTGGGCCCTCTTTATTAATTAATCCTTCCTTGTTCAGCCCAGAACATAATTAATTAATAAAACATTGTTTTCACCTTCACCACTGTAACAATGCTGACTCGCCCCTTTATTACCACGTTATTAGGAACGGGTTGCACCAAACTAACATGATCCACATATTTAAGGTTTTGGACATTCATTAATTAATTTGGCTTATGACAATCAGCCACAATTAATTAATCTCTTATTTTCTGAGTAATACCACTCACTCCTTTTCACTTATGCATGAATTAAATAATTCAACCTGCATGGTTTAGCATAATGAACCTTGTGAGCTCCTCAAGGAATGTCACCATCCTGAAACGGATATGCTTACCTAAACGTCCAGACTAAGCAGGCCGCACACAAATTGCCAACACCCAAAATACAAGTATTAGAGTACATGTAAGATTCGCCACTCTAGTATATCAAAGTGTGGTCAATCTGTGTGTGCCCCTTATCCTTCAGTTAGGTTTAAGATCATAGGAAGCATGTTAGGAATCTGGCTCATTCATATGTCAATGAGAATGGCACATCCCACTGTTGATCCCATCAATACATAATCATGTACCGACACATCAAGTTGCTAGGATAAGCCCACTTATGAACCGATGTGCCGCAGCTTAGACCGACAACCTATCCAGGGACTGTCTCAGTTGTGATATAATTTATATCTCGCTAGATCAAACGACTCATATGATCCTCTGTGATCTCCTACACACCATATGGTCATCTCTATAGGCGAGATAATAGGATATTATGGTTCGTTGTATGTTTGTTTTATCAGACAGCGAGCATTGTTTTGGCAACACATATATGAAGACCAGTATACAAAACACTTAATCATATATGCTTTCAGTATACAATCCCAACAATCTCCCACTTATACTTAAAGCATAACACCATTGCTTTATCAAAGTATTAAGTGTGTCTATACTGTCAGTCACTCCCACTGCATTCACGTTACCTCTTGTCACGATTTCTCGTATGATGTGATACCACACATCCTATGTGTTTCACCACCTTGTGAGTCTTGGGTTCCCTTGAGTTTGTCATTGCACCAACATGATCACAATTCTATGTGATTTTATTAGGCAAACTAAGAACACACACCTCTAGAGGATAACACCGGAGTTATACTGCTTCTTGCGAAGCTAATGAAGCTGTCAAAGACTCAGCCTTCTTACCGGAATCCGCAACACACTTCTGTGTTAGACTCCTATAACTCCTCCTCCAAGGCCAACACATAGTTAGAGGTCGATTTTGGAATTGATTTAGAAGACACTAAATTAAGCAAACATAGAACTGCTTTTGGCGCTATTCCCAAAAACAAAAATTTGGCAAAGCTGGCATAACTTATAAACTTTTAAAGAATCTTATTTCGTTTTACCTACACTATCCCAATCGAGGGATAATAGGTGTAGTTAACTGGAATGCAATCCCTTTGCTCTGCCAGATACTGTGAAACCCATCACTTAAGATATACCATTATGAATGAACCATAATGTTTTTACGGTCTTGTTTAACTTATTCTCTACCTTAGTCTTGAACGCTCTTGATTAAAGCAAGAGACTAAGACTTGTAGTGAATTAGATAAACATATCCAAATCTTAAATGATTACAGTATCAATGCCTGTTAGGACAACTGCGGAAGTAGACTCAAACCAGCAAACCAGAGCAAACACGAAATAACCTATAGAGATACAATCTCCTATTAAAAGGTCTTGTTACTATCTTATACCTCTAAGTAGTTGTCATAAGTACCATTCTTAGGAATACCTGGATTGGATCCATAACTCCATGAATTACTTAAAACTACTTAGACTGATGTATCCTATCTCTATAGAGATTCCTTCAAATTATACCTTAGAACACTAATAGTTTATGTAATCTAGTAATGAAGAGATAAACATCCATAATAGAAAACACTGTTATTCATCAAGATAGAAAAACTCTATCGAATAACTGATGATCCATAACAATAGATGAAAAATATTGTTTCTCAAAACAACATCTCTTCAGAAGCTTGAATTAAAACAGATTTTTTTAACATAAACTCAAAGCAAATAACTCCAACAGCTTGAGAACGATCTCTAGCATCTTCGTTGGAGTTGGTAATCCCGTCATCCTCAAGCATCATCAGCTTGATTCCCTGCACAGTGCAACCAAAACATGATTAGTACTCACAGTAACCACTACTCACAAGGAGTAGAAAACTGATACTAAACATGTAAATGATGACGTACCTTGTCCATTGGTGTTAACACCTGGACAATTTGCTTTCCAGTGTCCTAGCTTGCCATAGCGGTAACACTTGCCCTTTCCTTTAACTTTCCCAGCCTTTTTCTTTGGAGCATAAACTCCATTGTTCCCACCAGCAATTTTCTTGTTCTTATTCATATCCGTTCTTTTAGGTTTTGCTCGTTTAAGAGAAGCAGACCGGCTACCGGAAGAAACCAAAACTGCTTTCTCGGGTTCCATCAGGGACTGTGCTGCCATCAAGTCACTGAGTAACTCATTAAGAGTGTACTCCTTGTTCATCACAGCATTCAACCTGAAGTTTCCAAAAGACTTGGGAAGAGAGTTTAGTATGATATCGACTTGGGCTTCCGCGTCAATACCACCACCATGCAACGTTAGTTCATCCATGAGGTGAGTCATGGCAACCATGTGCTCTCTCACTGAACTGCCTTCAGACATTTTCTTACTCACAATCTCCTTCATGAGATTAAATCTGACAGTTCTGTCCGTCTCCCCATAAGTCGCTGTTAGATTATCCATAATCTCACAGGCCTTATCATAATGCTGATGCTGCAGCTGCAGTACCTTACTCATAGTGGTCATCATGTAGCATTTCACTACATTATTAGACTTGATCCACTTATCGTAAGACTGCTGCTGCTCGGCAGTAGCATCAGCAACTGAGACTGGCGGACAAGGATCAATAAGGACAAACTTGTGTTCTTCCGCAACAAGGATATAATCTAAATTACGTTTCCATTCAAGGAAATTCGGACCATTGAGAGGGTTTTGAGCGAGGATATTAATGACATTGTTCATAGACATATCTGACAACAAATAAGCGAATTAAAGTAAGCACATACTACGAACAATTGAAACTAATATGCATAGAACCTTTAGATAAAACAATGCAATTTGCTTCCTCAAATTGCCCAAGCTAATTTACTGCAAACTACCCGAGTAGACCGTTTACGGCAAACGCTCAACCAGACCTAAATAGGTCCTTTAATTTCTTAACATGCCAGGTATCTTAAGCAAAAGAAATTAATATTGGAGATCTCAAGACCATGTTCACCTATTCAGAACTGCGGGCCGCCTCCGGGCAGAGAAGCCCGAGCCACGGCCCGGGCTTGGAAACCCTAATTTCCCAACCCAGCCGCCACAGCTTTGCAGCCCCCGGCGCCGCCTTTCCGGCTGCCACCTGCGGTCGGAGTTTGTACCCCAGCAGTCGCCTGCTTCACCCGCCGCCAGCCCAGCCGGTCGCGCCTGCCGCTGTCGCCGTTTCCGGCGACTAAGACACGCAAGGAGAAGCAGCAGGCGCAGCAGCACATCCGCGCGGCTGTGCACAGTCACTGCGACCACCGCCGTGCGCAGACCTCGCGCGCACCTTCTGCCGACACCCCCCGACGCCTGCCAGCACCACCGCGCCATCCGCTTGCGTCTTCCCCAGCCATCGCAAGTCCTGCGTCGAAACGCGACGGGGAGAGAGAGAGAGGCGGGCACGGCCCAGCCGCAGGGAAGAGTTCCTGCCGCCGCCACCCGCCTGCGCCGCGAGACTTCCGGCCACGAGGGCCTCGCCGGACGCACGCAGCAGCTCGAACGCCTGCCTGGACCACCATGCTCGCCGGATTCGCGAGCAGCAGCAGCTAGATGGGCGTGGCCCAGCTGCAAGGAAGGGAAACCCTGCCGCCGCCACCCACGGCCGCTGTTGCCGAGGTTGCTGCCGCCGAGGTCGCCGTCGCCAGCGGTGCAGCCGCCGGCGAGATCTGGTGGGTGAAGGGGCTGAACCCTAGGCATTGCACCTCCTTCGTTCTTCGTTCTTCGTTTCTCGTTCTTCCGAATCTCAATTTTACAGATTTAAAAAAATAAAAAATACAAAAAATAGATCTAGATCTATTACATGATTTTCCCTATTAAATCTAACCACGGATTTTCTCGTGGTGAAAAACAGATCCAAAACGAGAAGGCCACGAGAACAAAAACATCCACGACAATTTAAATCCATCCATGAACATACATTTTTATTTAATTTCAATCTATCCAAAATAGAGCCTAAGAACATGAACCTGGCTCTGATACCAATTGTAGGGTTTGAGTCTATGATGGACAACACGAGTTGCCATTAATTAATTTCTTGCCAAGGATCGTTCTTAGGATACCAGGAACAAATTTCAATTAAATAAACCATGTGATCCTATGCATGCTCCTACAAAATTAATTGCAGAGGATGGATTTAGAGAATACCTGATTTCACCGTTTGATCTACAGATCTAGAGCCAATAACGATGTAATAGATCTGGATCTGAATTTGAACACCGGCGATGAACAGTTGTTCCTACAGATCTGATCTTCTGATCTGTACCCTTGCTCCTTGGAAATCTGGTGAGGATTATCTACCTAGTTGAATCCGAGATCTGGAGAAATCGATCAGTTTGTCCCTACAGATCGCCGCCGCCGTTCTCTCTCTATTTTCAATATACTGAACAGTCTAACTTGATCTGATAGAGAGAAATCCTATATATAGTGTTAGGGTTTTGAGAAACCCTAACCCTAATGGGCTTGAGCAGTTCATGGGCCAGACCAGAGACCAGATGCAAATAATAAAGTGGGCCCACTTTATTAATTAATCCTTCCTTGTTCAACCCAGAACATAATTAATTAATAAAACATTGTTTTAACCTTCACCACGGTAACAATGCTGACTCGCCCCTTTATTAACATGTTATTAGGAACGGGTTGTACCAAACTAACATGATCCACATATTTAAGGTTTTGGACATTCATTAATTAATTTGGCTTATGACAATCAGCCACAATTAATTAATCTCTTATTTTCTGAGTAATACCACTCACTCCTTTTCACTTATGCATGAATTAAATAATTCAACCTGCAGGGTTTAGCATAATGAACCTTGTGAGCTCCTCAGGGAATGTCACCATCCTGAAACGGATATGCTTACCTAAACGTCCAGACTAAGCAGGCCGCACACAAATTGCCAACACCCAAACTACAAGTATTAGAGTACATGTAAGACTCGCCACTCTAGTAAATCAAAGTGTGGTCAATCTGTGTGTGCTCCTTATCCTTCAGTTAGGTTTAAGATCATAGGAAGCATGTTAGGAATCTGGCTCATTCATATGTCAATGAGAATGGCACATCCCACTGTTGATCCCATCAATACATAACCATGTACCGACACATCAAGTAGCTAGGATAAGCCCACTTATGAACCGATGTGCCGCAGCTTAGACCGACAGCCTATCCAGGGACTGTCTCAGCTGTGATACAATTTATATCTCGCTAGATCAAACGACTCATATGATCCTCTGTGATCTCCTACACACCATATGGTCATCCCTATAGGCGAGATAATAGGATATTATGGTTCGTTGTATGTTTGTTTTATCAGACAGCGAGCATTGTTGTGGCAACACATATATGAAGACCAGTGTACAAAACACTTAATCATATATGCTTTCAGTATACAATCCCAACAGTGTGCATGAGCTCTAGCATCCCTCTAGCTCTTGAGCTCTACTCTTTCGGGAAGCTTGTCTTGAATTACTTTCCAAGTAGGCATCATTTGCACACATAATTTGGATGATTGAAGTGAGGCAGTTCGTTGAGCATTTTATTCTTGGATTATAGTTCCAATCCTCCAAAGTTGAGATACCTAAATCAAAGATGTCATAGCCAAGACAACTCAAAATACAAGGTTATTTATAGGGGTATATGTGTATCCTGCAAGGTCTAGGATTGAAAGTAAAGTAAACGTTAGGATTCTTTTTCAGAAAATTATTTCCTTACTTTTTGATGTTTTGGTGGGTCAAATCTTTATATAGGATCAAATTGAGTTGTAATAGAACTTTGACTGAAGACCGAGCAAGGAGAATGCTCGAGCTTTAAAGAATGAGAATTTTGAAAGATATCGAAGCTCAATCAGACTTGGGCAATCTTATATAGAGATAGCCATTTGGGCCCGGAACCATGGCCCACGGTTCAAAACCGGAACCAGACCCATTATTACACGGGTCAGTTCCGGTTCCATATTTCTTGGCCAGTGGAACTGCCGGTTCGGAACCGGCTGAACCGATGGTTCCAACATTTTTTTTTATTTTAAAAATATTATAGAGGATGTTAGGAAAGAGGATCGAACACTGGACCACACATATAATTCCTGAGTATTAATCCACTGAACTACATCACCATTGTTGCATAAAAAATATTGTTAAATATATAAGAACCTATAAATACGAGATTATTATATGTAATTCTTATTTTTCAATATTTTCTTATATAATAATAATAATAATAATAATAATAATAATACCCTTAAATAGGATATATGATTGACAAATATAATTATTTCAAACCAATGAAATTGATTTTTTAAATATGCATCTTATAAGTTATAATATATCTCACTTAACAATATATTAATTCATAATAAGTATAAAATTTTAAGATTGCCACTAACTTAAAATTAAATCTTAGATTAATATATATATATATATATATCATATTTATTTATACTAACTTTTAAGAATATCATTTTAATTGAATGATATTTAGTTTACAATTATACGATTTACTACAAAGATTGGACTAAAAAAATAAATTGAATACAAAAAGAATTAAAGAGATTTTCAATTTTCATGCATACTAATTTAACTCAAAGGATATATTATAACAAATGATAATATATGTCATTAAAATTTGATTATTTAATAATTAATAGATAATAAATCTAAACTTGTAAGAATGTTACTAATTTTAATGTTAAGTATTGGGAAAATGTATAATATATCATATTATTTTAGTTGAGCATTATTTGTACTATTATAAGAGCTTTAAGACTATCAAGTAAATAATAAACAATAATTTAAATCAATAATGATAAGAAAATATGAATAATTTTTCTATGTATTTATATAACCAAATAATTAATAAGCATCTTCATCATATTATATATTTATTTATATTATCTAATAATATTATTTATAATATAATCTATCTGAGTATTTAAATTATCATTATTGTAATTACTTAAAACAATATATTTATTTAATTAAATATTATTGTATATTAAAATTTATAAGTTATTACATATTTCACATTATAATTATAATAGATTTATAAAAGTAATAAATTTATATATTTTAGATCAATTTTATACCAACGGAGGACTAGTAGCCTAGTGGATAAATGATCTCTATACTTTGTAGAGGTCACAGGTTTGAAAGCTCTTATTTACATTTTAAAAAATTAAAAAGAAAAAACCGGCTGGCCCGTCCCATGCTTAGGCGGGCCGGTTCATGGCCTTGATTTCTGGAACCACCGTACCGGCGGTTCTGAACCGGAACCGGCCCGTGGCCATGTCTGATTTTATCTCAAAAAACCTGCATTATAGGATTTTTTGTCATTTTGTACTTTTTTAAGATTTTGTTTGCATATTCAGCCTCGACATACATTATATATCTTACAAACATGCATTATATGCATTAGAAACATGCATTATATACCTAGAAAACATGCATTATATACCTAACATACCTTATATATATGTAACAAACATCTTCCTGCTTTATAATATGGTTTTACTCTTATTTGAGAACAATATTACTATCATTATACAGTATTACTTCCTGCATTATATATGGTATTACTTTTATTTAAGAGAAAAAATATATTACTTTCATTATAATGCGTATGTTATTACTATATAATAATATAACAAGTGCAAATATAATGATAAATGGTGATTTTAATGAAAAAAAATGTTGCATTTTATCTATCATATTCTGCATTATATACTATAATGCGTTATATTGTACAACTGCATTCATTATATAAGAATTCGTGTACTGTTAGGAGAATTATGCATATAATCACTGATTTTTATTTTTACGATGATGTTTTAATCGGAACTATAGTGTATTACTTTTATTTTAGAGCAAAATTATTTTACTTACATTATAATACATAAGTTATTTGATTTGTGCATAAGATTAATAATTTTCATTAGTTACATAGTTTACTCCCACTAAACATGTGCAATAGAGATTTAGTTTAAAAATAATAAAATCATATTATTTTGGTACATTAAAAAATCATATAAATTCTTATTCGTGCATCAAACTATTTAAAATCTTTGTTATAATGAATATTTGAATGATTATCGTGTGAACCTTATTTTTAAGGTGAATCGATACTCCGTGGACAACATTATTTTGACATCGACATGCATTATATACCTAGCAAACATTCATTATATAATATAATAATATACATTTATATAATATAACAAAAAAACTACATAGTTAAAAACAAGTATTGTATGATCAATATTTATAACAACTATAATATTTTCGATAGTATGCAAAGATAATGAATTTTAATTTTTTTTGTTGATCTTGCATGAAAAAATATATTGCATTTTATCTATCATATTATGCAGTATATACTATAACTCCATGCATTATATTGTGCAACTTCATTCATTATATAAGAATTCGTGTATTGCTACGAGAATTATGCATATAATCACTAATTTCCGTTTTTTACGATGATTTTAAAATTGAAACATATGCAATAGAGATTTTGTTTGAAAGATAATTAAATTACCTTTAATTTGATATATGATACATGAAAAAATAATCTAAATCGAAGGAGTTATGGTCATTTAAAGATTTAGGATGATTTTAGAGGAGAGATAAAATATTACAAAATTACCCTTTAATGCATGTTTTACTACACTATAATGCAAGACGGAAATTATTTAGTCTTGAGCGTTGGATCACTAATTTGGATGACCGAAATTGGTTCTTATATTCAAATAGTAAGGAGAGTTCTCATATGATCACTCTCCTATCTATCTATCTATATATATATATATAGGGGTGTATTTTAGGCTGAACTCATCTTCCTGAATGAACTATGAACTTTCATTATTGTGTGTAATTGATCATTATTGTATTTATGATATCTCATTACTGTATCATATACACTACAATGATCAATTACACACACAATAATGAAGTATCATAATTTGGTACTATAATGAGCTATCATATAAACTACAATGATCAATTATACATACAACAATGAAAAGTTCATAGTTCATTCGAGATATTTAGTTCGGATTTGAACGCAACTCTCTCTCTCTCTCTCTATATATATATATATATATATATATATATATATAGGGATGCATTAATATGTTAACCACTTCCCAGATGTTACCTGTTACCTCGCTGGCGGTGCATTATCTAGACAAGCTTACTACATTATCTAGGTAAAATTAGGTACATTGCGAAGATAATGTACTACATTACAAACTGTAATAGATAATATACTGTAGTACATTATCTTCGCAATGTACCTGATTTTGCCTAGATAATGTAGTAAGCTTGTCTAGATAATGCACCGCCAACGAGGTAACAGGTAACATCTGGGAAGTGGTTAACATATGATCACAACTATATATATATATATATATATTTATTTATTTATTTATTTACCAGGTATTGGATAATTTTTTCATTTATCGGATTGTAATCGGATTGGATATTTATAGGCTTCGTATCGGATCGGATTTGACCGGAACAAATTGGATCGGATAATGAATTGGATTCGGATACGGATTTAACATTTTCTTATCGGATCGTATACGAATTTGATCTTAACGGATCGGATAATTAATGGAACGATACGATAAGGATCCGATACGCACGATTTGCCACCCCTATTCAAAATGCTGAACAACATTTCGTGCAACATTTTGACCTAACAAAATCAACTTGAAATATATGGATTAAACTTATTGAATTGAATAAAATATATTGGTAATTGGGGGACATTGTTGTAAATTCTCGATGTGAAATAATTAATTTTGTTGAAACTAAACATTACCAAATTAATTTACGCGGCGAGTAGATGATCGTTGTATATTTATTTTCTCAAAACCAAATTTTGGTGAGTGAGAAATGAGTCCACGAAGTGACACGGTTGGAGAGATTATTACATAAGAGAGTTATGTAATAAATGAAGTCCCACATTGATTAATTATATTAATTAATCTGTGTATATAAATCTTAATGGTTGATGTGTGTAATAACAAGGTGTGCAGTGTATGTGGCACATGGTGGCGTCCTCGCTTGTAATAACCTAGGAGTAAATAAGAGTTTAAAAAAAAATTTAAATAAATTTTATTTCTACAAGTATGTAATAAAATTTATTTCAAAAAACTTTTTAATTGATGGCTGGGGAGACAAGAAATGAATGAAGGAATATTTGGGATATTATTACAAGAGATGCAAATTTATTGAAGGATATGGAAATATATGCATATTACTCCAACCACATGCTATATAGCATAGCTTGTAAAATTCAAAGGAAATGAGAAGAGAGGAACGCGGAAATTTCAGAGAGTGAGAGAGAGGCATGGGTCTTCAATGCAAATAAACCTATGGATTTCACCTAAGATTATCATAAATATCATTCACACGCTAGCCTATATGAATATAAAGAAGACGGAGAAGAAGTCAAGCTGCAACTTCAACTATATAAACCCCCCTGTTCAGCCTTTCAGTGCAGCCCACTTCTCTGAATTTTTTGGCAAATTTCCGATGCACCACCCCCATCCTCGTATAGCTCGTAGTTCAGAGATCACGCAGCAATTGAGAACACCCATTTTCATTGTGAAACGAAGGAGAAATTGCCGTTCGAAGTTGCTGCGACGGTAAGTCGGGATTTCCGTAGCATTATTTATAACTCGATAAATTGACAACGAAACTTAGATTCACATATATATACGTGTTCCTCATGAAAGCAGGAGCATTTTAACACCCATCCCTGGCCGAGCCACCCACCGGACCGCCGTCGCCACCGCCGTGAACAGCAACAGCAAGGTGAGCCGTCACCTCTTTTTCTCGACTGATTTTTCAGTTTTCCGGCAAGGTGTGGTGCATTTCATGGTCTTGGGTCGATGTAAAGTAGGATAGGATAGGTGACGGAGGTCGGAGAAGCGGAGCAGAGCCGGCGGTGAGCGGTATCTGCTGCCCGCTTTTCTGCGTGTATAAGCGTGTGTGTAATTTTCTTTTCTTCTTAAAATACACACACACACTAAACACACATATATATTTATATTACCATATTATTATTACACACACATGAACACCTATAATATATATATATATATATATATATATATATATATATATATATTATATTATTATATTATTATGATTTATTATATTAACTTATTTTATATTTGCGTAACTTGTTCAATTAGCTAATTGATTATGTCAATTAGATTTAACGACATTTCAAGTGTTTATAAATCTTGTAAATTATGTAATCAAATTAGATACGTAATTGAACGATAAATCATTTTGAATTGTTTAACACATTGTTGAATATGAGTTTAGCCGTTTAATATATAAACGAGCTTAATTTGAGTTGGTTTGTTAACCGTGGATTGGTTAACATGTACGATTAAGTTTATTTTAGTTACATGACTGTCTTAAGATATGAGATTGCATGTTGAATTGTTGAGTTATCAGTCCAGTCAGTAAAGCCAAAAACCTGAAATCCTAACACAATAACTAAAAGCTAATTATTTAATAGTTAGACTATAAATTCTAACGTATTTCTATGCCGTATTGATGTTTGAAGGAATCACAAGGAATCATCAACGCTCATCAACTCTATAAATTCATCTCAAATTCATACGCTCTTGAAAAGGTGGGGACTATTTCGGTAAAAATCCAAAAATTGCCTTTTCGAGCATTAAGCTCATTTTTCCAAAATGTGTAATAAAATGTTTTTATTTTAAACTGACTGTCTATGTCAAATGTTTTTGTGATGTCATATCTGAACCTCTGGATGATTAAACTTCCGAAGAGATAAATTTATAAGGTCTGAACCGGGCACCAAGGAGCGCTAAACCTTATAAATGTTGAAGAGGATTGTTATCCTATGAACGTCGAGCCATTAGCTCCGTAAATCTCAGCTCCCTCAGTCGGAGTGCTGACACCTCAAGGTATGATAAGGAGAGGTACGAGGTACCTATAAAATCGATTGGGTCTCACTGGTACGCCCTGAGATCAGTGCACTAATTGATGACAGTGAGAGGGAATCATACCATTCTCAGCTATTCATCGTAACTCGGAAGTAGGCCAACTTCCAGTTACAAAACGGTAAAACAGATATGACTTCATACTAAAATTGCCTGCAGGGAAAATATAAATGTTTTAGGAATTCACGTTATTTTCAACAAAACCCGTGAATTTCCTGTGTGTGTGGCATAGCTTTCATACTTATAAATGTACATTTTCGGGCATGTTTCCACAGGGTACATTAGTACTCAGCCCCTCGCATTATTTCTAAAATGTGTAGGTTAAAAGGCGAGAGCGAGGAAGAGGGGGTGTGAAGGCGTTGAAGCAGTGATTACTAATACAAATAAGAGCAAGATCCTGAGATATGCATCTTCATATGCATATCTCCTCTACGTAACTTTCCGCTGCAGTGAACCTCTGAAACTATAATTTCTTTCCTCTTGATAAATTGAGAATTTACCTTAATCATATAATAACTTTTTGGAGATTATTTCTTTCTGTTATCTTTTTAATATTGCATGAATGCGTTGGATTGCAACTATTTCTGTTCATTTTGTTTAATTCATACAACCAATTGAAGTTTTATTGTTAAATTGACCAACGCCACTGTAGCGTTCCCAAACAAATCAGAAAGGAAAAATCCGGGCGCTACAGAAGTGGTATCAGAGCTGTCGTTTTCTTGTGCTCTGGTATCTAAGACTTCTTTTGATTCGGAAGTTGATCAATAAAAAGGTAATCACTTCGCGCGTCACACTCCTTTCTCACCGGCTTAACCTACAAGGTAACATTTTGACTAATCGCTTGCAAAATGTTTTGATAATGCATGATGTTATCACAATTCCACCTGAAACAGGGTAAATGAATTGAACTTTTGAGTTCATTTGATCGAGTGTTGAAAATATTGCAAGAGAAATGTATTGTCATCCGGCTTAGCATTTACAATTTTGCTAAGGCTAGTGATTGATATGTTGTTTGAGCTTAGCGTTGGAATTTATTTCCGCTAGTGCTATATACGAATTAATTATTCAGCGTTGAATCTATCCCGCTAAACATTCTCATGTAATGTGATCATAAAATGTTTATTTCTAAAAAGAATACATCATTGCAATTTATCAATATAAAAGTCACGTTTTAATATGCAAGCAATGTCAAATATGTGTTATTATTTAAGATAATATAGAGTATGATTTGAGCTTAATGATCCCAAACATGTAATGATAGCCTCCTAGGCTAAATAAAGATAAACCAGGTTTTGGCTACTGACTGGGTCAAACAGCTCGCGGAGAGTTGTTCTATGTTACAGGTTGGTCGTCTTGGGGAGATTTATCATGGATGTACAGTCGTCAGTTTGACTAGTGGGGTAGAATCTACGAGTCAGTGTGATTACGTGTGCAGATAGCACGCGGTGAGACTAGCATTTACCGTCAGACTCAAGTCAAATCAGTGAGTCAGCACGAGGATCTCAACGACCCTCGGCATAGTGTATCGACGGAGTCATGGGACGGGTGACATGCATCATGTTTACTGCTTTGATTTTATCGATACTGACACTTTACTTAATATCGCAGATGGATCATGACGCTAGGGTTATACACTTTCGTTCTCACCCTCGTTTCACTGAGGAGGGACTAGCCTTTGCATTGATGATGTATCTCGCTGAGTGAGAGATCGTGGAGCCCCTCGGTGTGGGGGGATACGAGGCGATAGATCGAGTCGTAGAGTTAGTGCCAGATCGATGGACCCGATGGGTCCGACAGACTGCCTTTTTTATTGCTACAAGAGGGCAGACACTAGGGAGTGGGTTGGATTATTTCGATTGTTTATGGAGGAGCTGATTCAGCAGGTACTTACTACGGGTAGCCCACCTCCTGGGCCATTGATTGACATCCCGACACCACCGGTGTTAGATCCACTGCCACTTCAGGTAGGGGCACCTGTTCCACCACCCCAGCTGCCGTTGGGACCATTCCCACCACTACCATATCCAGAGCTATTGCCGCCACACCCCTTCGATGGGATACTTAACGCTATTCCCCACCCAGTGCAGGCACCCGACCTATACGCCTTTGTTGATCATATTGATGAGCCTCTTGTGCCGGAGCACGTACCAGCACCACAGGCACCGATAGCACCATATCTGTGGGAGCAGGAGGTGGAGCAGGAGATTCCATATCCAGTTGTAGATCCTGATGATGCTGACGATGATTATGAGGGACAGTGAGCAGACGGGATGATTATCATATATGTCTGTATATTATGGACACACTACTGACTTTGCTACTCATCTAGACTTTTGTAGGTAGGCAAGTGACTGGGACACCTATCATATTGGGACAAAGCACACTTTTCCCTTATGTGCTCTCCCAGATCGGACTTCGATGGGCACTATCATCGGATGGTCGTCATCAAGTCTGATGCTTTTGTGGAACCAGTCATTGTTCTTAGCCTAACTAAACTGATTATGCTGATCGTAGTTTTGTTATGACTTGATGATTGCTTCATATTTTGTCATTCTGTCATATGTGCTATTATAACTGTTTGACGATAATTGCTTGAGACACGTATAACCTAGGTAAAGTGCTATTTTATTTTAATCATAACCCGATCGATTATTAATGAAGAATGGTGCTGCAGTATGTCTGCAAACATTGAGATTTTCGGAAGAGGAAGAGGTCGAGGCCGTGGACGTGGACGTGGCCGAGGAAGAGGTCGGGGAAGAGCAAATCCACCAGCTGATCACGACACTCCAACGTTCGTCGATATTCCGCATCCAGAAGTTGTGCCGGACTTCGAAGCGCAATCTGTTGGAGATAATGTATCAGTCAGAGAGCCCACAGAACAACCACACAGGCACGAGCCAGTTCAGCTTCCTACGTCTTTTATGTTGGTTGAAACCTTCCGAAAACAGCACCCACCAACTTTCAACGGAGCCGGAGACCCTTCCGAGGCTGAGGAATGGGTCCGTGCACTTGAAAATATATTTTGGGACATGCAGTGCTCAGAAGCAGATAAACTTCACTGCATGACATACCAAATTGTGGGTCGAGCTGATAGATGGTGGGAGACGTATTCCAAAGCTCTCACGCCGGAGGAAACTCAATAGTTGACTTGGGAAGGTTTTAAACAGGCACTATATCAGAAATACGTGCCAAAGCAGTACAGGAAGGACAAGGAGATATAATTCTTCTTACTTAATCAGGGGAGTATGACTGTAGGAGAATACGATCTAAGGTTTTATGATCTAATCCAGTATGAAACTAGGCAAGTGGATACGCCAGAAAAATTAGCGGAAAGGGATTGAGGGAAGAGATCAGAACCCATCTCTCCATTTTTCCTAATTTGAATTATCAGGAGTCACTAAAAATGGCGCTCGATGTTGAGGCCGCGGGAACGAAAAAGAAGTTGCCACAGTGGGTCATGCAGGAGCGGAGCTTGATGCCAACTAGCCAAAAAAGGAAATGGGAGGAACCACAGTGATCCAACAACCAAGGGTCCGGAAACCAGAAGAGGCAGGACCAAAGAGACAATCGTTTCCAGCCGCGCCACAATAATGATCAAACCTATCGTAGGTTTGAGGCGCCAGCTGTTCCAAGGAATGATTATAGAAGTACGGTGACCCCACAGTGTAATAGATGTGGGAAAAGACACTATGGGAGGTGCCTGACAACAGGTAACCAATGTTATAACTGCGGAGTCGCAGGACATTTTGCTAGACAATGTCCTACAGCCCAATCTAGAACGGGGAATAGACAAAATGCCCCGAGGCCTGCCAACCAACAACTTCAGGCAATTCAGGGAGCTTGCCAACCGCAAGGAGGAACAAGGAGGAACAGGAGAGGGAACATGAAGGAAAGACAATCACCACCTCGTCAAAACAATGAGGGACAACAAGCAAACGAACCACCACCCCGTGGAGTCAGGGCCTATGCAATTGATGGTAATAGAGACGAAGGAAACTTGGCAGGTATGGGCATTATTAATAAAATACCTGTCATAGTATTATTCGATACGGGAGCATCCCATTCCTTCATATCATCAACTTGCATTGATGCATTGCAACTTAAAGTAGAAAAGGGTATACAAGAATTGAGGGTAGCTATGCCTTCAGGAGATATGACTACCACTACTCTAGTTTGTCGCGATTTGGAAATCCAAATAAGTAATCATAAAATAATTATAGCCAAACTAAACATCCTAGATCTACATGATGTGGACGTGATAGTCGGAATGGATTGGTTGTCAGAACACAAATCTACGATTTTGTGTAGAGAACGAAAGGTTGTTCTTTTCCAACCGACTGGAGAAGAAACCTGTCTGTATGGATTCAAGAGAAACCAGAGAGTACCTGTAATATCAGTACTCCAAGCCATAAAACTGATACGAAGACCTGAGAATCAGGCATCTCTGGTTTACTTAGAAAAGGAAGAAAAACCTGAAATTTTAGTCAATGATGTACCAGTAGTTAGGGAATTTGAAGACGTCTTTCCAGAATAATTGCCAGGATTACCACCAGATAGGCAAGTGGAATTCGTGATCGACCTGGAATCAGGAGCAACACCGATTTCCAAGGCACCCTATCGAATGGCACCAAAGGAGCTTCAAGAGCTGAAGGTACAACTACAAGAACTTTTAGACTTGGGATTCATAAGGCCAAGTGTATCAACTTGGGGAGCCCAGTCTTGTTCGTGAAGAAGAAGGATGGATCAATGAGGATGTGCATCGATTACAGGGAGCTGAATAAGCTGACCCTGAAAAATAGATACCCCCTGCCCAGGATTGATGATTTGTTCGATCAATTGAAAGGAGCCAGTGTGTTCTCGAAGATAGATCTTCGATCGGGATATCACCAGCTGAAAATTCGAAAGGATGATATACCGAAGATAGCTTTCAGAACAATGTATGGCCACTACGAGTTCGTAGTAATGCCATTTGGACTCACAAATGCTCCAGCGGTGTTCATGGATTTGATGAATAGGGTGTTTCACCCTTATCCAGACAATTTTGCCTTGGTATCCATCGATGATATCCTTGTTTACTCCAAGGACGAGGGAGAACACGAGCAACACTTGAGAACCGTTCTGCAGACACTCAGGAATGAAAAGTTATACGCCAAATTCAGCAAATGTGAATTCTGGCTTAAAGAAGTGACTTTCCTTGGTCACATTGTGTCAGCTGAAGGAATCAAGGTGGACCCTGCTAAGATACAGACGGTGATAGAGTGGAAGTCACCCACTACACCGAATGAAATCTGAAGTTTTCTCGAATTTGCAGGTTATTACCGAAGGTTTATAGAAGGTTTCTCAATGATAGCAAAACCAATGACACGACTGCTTCAAAAAGGAATTAAGTTCGAATGGACGCAAGAATGTGAGGAGAGCTTTCAGAAGCTAAAAGAATGCCTGACAACAGCACCAGTTTTGGCAGTTCCAGAGGCAGAAAAGAATTATGAGGTATACACAGATGCCTCTAAAAATGGACTTGGCTGCGTATTGATGCAAGATGGCAAAGTAATAGCCTATGCATCAAGACAACTTCGACCGCATGAGTTGAACTACCCAACGCATGATCTGGAGCTAGCAGCAGTGGTTCACGCTCTCAAAATCTGGAGACATCACCTATATGGTGTGAAATGTGCCATATTCACGGATCACAAGAGCTTGAAATATTTTTTCGAGTAGAAGAACATGAATATGAGACAGAGACGATGGTTGGAACTAGTCAATGAATACGATCTAACAATCAATTATCACCCCGGCAAGGCAAACTCAGTGGCTGACGCCTTAAGCCGGAAAGGTGCACCACAATTGGAATCTTTAATCACAAAGGAGGAACAACTGATCAAGGACTTTGAAAGACTACACCTGGAAATTGTCTCACCTTCGATGAGAGAAAGGTGTGAAATTGCAGCTTTAAGTGTTGTGCCAGATTTGAGGAGAAGGATTATCGAGGCACAACGGAAGGATGACGAATCTGAGAAGCTTCGTCAGAAAATCAGGATGGAAAAAGCCAAAGATTACAGTGAGGCACCTGATAACGCACTAACGCACGGAGATAGAATTCTTGTGCCAAATAGTTCAGAACTCAGAAACGAAATTATGAGCGAGGTTCATGACATGCCGTATACAGCCCACCCTAGTAGCACTAAAATGTACCAGGATCTGAAAAGAAACATTTGGTGGGACGGCATGAAGAATGATGTGGCCATGTATGTCGAGAAATGCCTGGCGTGTCAACAGGTAAAAGCGTTACATCAACGTCCATATGGAAAATTGAAACCGTTAGATATCCCGGAATGGAAATGGGAACATATAGCCATGGACTTTGTCACAGGCTTACCGCGATCCCAGAAGGGTAACGATGCCATTTGGGTAATCGTGGATTGTCTAACGAAAAGTGCTCATTTCTTGCCAATCCGAATAACACACGGACCAGACAAACTGGCACAACAATATGTCAGAGAAATAGTCAGGTTACATGGAGTGCCAGTAACTATTACCTCCGATCGAGATGCGAGGTTTACGTCCAGATTCTGGACTAGTCTGCAAAAGGAACTGGGAACCCGTCTGAATTTCAGTACGATATTTCATCCACAGACCGATGGTCAATCAGAAAGGACTATTCAAACCCTCAAAGATATGCTGAGAACAGTCGTTTTGGACCAAGGAGGAGGTTGGGAGCCGATTTTGCCACTGATTGAGTTCGCTTATAACAACAGTCATCAGGCAACCATCGACATGGCTCCGTATGAAGCTTTATATGGAAGAAAGTGTCGATCACCACTTTACCCGAAGGACTGAACTGCAGTTCGAGGTTGGAGACAAGGTATTCTTAAAAGTCTCACCGTCGAAAGGCATTATCAGGTTCGGTGTAAAAGGAAAACTACAACCTCGATGCATAGGTCCCTATGAAATTTTGGAGCGAATAGGCCAAGTCGCTTATCGCTTGGCTTTACCGCCAAATTTGGGAAACGTGCACAACGTCTTTCACGTATCACAATTGTGAAAGTATGTATATGATCCAAATCACGTGATACGTCAGGAGAAAGTCATAATAAACCCAGACTTACGTTATGAAGAGAAGCCAATAGCAATACTGGACAAAAAGCTCCAGGAGCTGAGAAATAAGTTTATTCCACTAGTGAAAGTATTGTGGAATCACCACGGACAGGAAGAAGCTACATGGGAGTTGGAAGATAAAATGAGAGGAGACTATCCTGGATTATTTGAAGAACCTTAGCAAATTTCGGGACGAAATTTTTGCAAGGTGGGGTGAATGTAATAACCTAGGAATAAATTATAGTTTTTAAAAAAAATTTAAATAAATTTTATTTCTACAAGTATGGAATAAAATTTATTTCACCAAACTTTTTAATTGTTGGCTGGGGAGACAAGAAATGAATGAAGGAATATTTGGGAGATTATTACAAGAGATGCAAATTTATTGATGGATATGGAAAGATATGCATATTACTCCAACCACATGCTATAGAGCATAACTTGTAAAATTCAAAGGAAATGAGGAGAGAGGAACGTGGAAATTTCAGAGAGAGAGAGAGGCATGGGTCTTCAATGCAAATAAACCTATGGATTTCACCTAAGATTATCATAAATATCATTCACATGCTAGCCTATATGTATATAAAGAAGATGGAGAAGAAGTCAAGCTGCAACTTCAACTATATAACCCCCCCTGTTCAGCCTTTCAGTGCAGCCCACTTCTCTGAATTTTCCGGCAACTTTCCGACAAATTTCCGATGCACCACCCCCATCCTCGTATAGCTCGTAGTTTAGAGATCACGCAGCAATTGATAAAACCCATTTTCATCCTGAAACGAAGGAGAAATCGCCTTCCGAAGTTGCTGCGACGGTAAGTCGGGATTTTCGCAACATTATTTATAACTCAATAAATTGACGACGAAACTTAGATTGGCCTATATATACGTGTTCCTCATGAAAGCATGAGCATTTTGACACCCATCCCCGACCGAGCCACCCACCGGACCGCCGTCACCGCCGCCGTGAACAGCAACAGCAAGGTGAGCCGTCACCTCCTTTTCTCGGCTGATTTTTCAATTTTCCGGCGAGGTGTGGTGCATTTCATGGTCTTGGGTCGATGTAGAGTCGGATAGGATAGGTGACGGAGGTTGGAGAGGTCGGAGAAGCGGAGCAGAGCCGACGGTGAGCGGCATCGACTACCCGCTTTTCTGCGTGTATAAGCGTGTGTGTAATTTTCTTTTCTTCGTAAAATACACACACACACTAAACACACATATATATTTATATTATCATATTATTATTACACACACGTGAACACCTATAATATATATATATATATATATATATATATTATTATTATTATATTATTATAATACACCACATATATATATATATTATGATTTATTATATTAACTTATTTTATATTTGTGTAACTTGTTCAATTAGCTAATTGATTATGTCAATTAGATTTAACGACATTTCAAGTGTTTATAAATGTTGTAAATTATGTAATCAAATTAGATACGTAATTGAACGATAAATCATTTTGAATTGTTTAACACATTGTTGAATATGAGTTTAGCCGTTTAATATATAAACGAGCTTAATTTGAGTTGGTTTGTTAACCGTGGATTGATTAACATGTACGATTAAGTTTATTTTAGTTACATGATTGTCTTAAGATATGAGATTGCATGTTGAATTGTTGAGTTATCAGTCCAGTCAGTAAAGCCAAAAACCTGAAATCCTAATATAATAACTAAAAGCTAATTATTTAATAGTTAGACTATAAATTCTAACGTATTTCTATGTCGTATTGATGTTTGAAGGAATCACAAGGAATCATCAACGCTCATCAACTCTATAAATTCATCTCAAATTCATACGCTCTTGAAAAGGTGGGGACTATTTCGGTAAAAATCCAAAAATTGCCTTTTCGAGCTTTAAGCTCATTTTTCCAAAATGTGTAATAAAATGTTTTTGTTTTAAACTGACTGTCTATGCCAAATTTTTTTGTGATGTCATATCTGAACCTCTGGTTGATTAAACTCCCGGAGAGATAAATTTATAAGGTCTGAACCGGGCACCAAGGCTCGCGCTAAACCTTATAAATGTTGAAGAGGATTGTTATCCTATGAACGTCTAGTTATTAGCTCCGTAAATCTCAGGTCCCTCAGCTGGAGTGCTGACACCTCAAGGTGTGATAAGGAGAGGTACGAGGTACCTATAAAATCGATCGGGTCTCACAGGTACGCCCTGAGATCAGTGCACTAATTGATGACAGTGAGAGGGAATCATACCATTCTCAGCTGTTCATCATAACTCGGAAGTAGGCCAACTTCCAGTTACAAAACGGTAAAACAGATATGACTTCATACTAAAATTGCCTGCAGGGAAAATATAAATGTTTTAGGAATCCACGTTATTTTCAACAAACCCGTGAATTTCCTGTGTGTGTGGCATAGCTTTCATACTTATAAATGTACATTTTCGGGCATGTTTCCACAGGGTACATTAGTACTCAGCCCCTCGCATTATTTCTAAAATGTGTAGGTTAAAAGGCCAGAGCGAGGAAGAGGAGGTGTGAAGGCGTTGAAGCAGTGATTACTAATACAAATAAGAGCAAGATCCTGAGATATGCATCTTCATATGCATATCTCCTCTACGTAACTTTCCGCTGCAGTGAACCTCTGAAACTATAATTTCTTTCCTCTTGATAAATTGAGAATTTACCTTAATCATGTAATAACTTTTTGGAGATTATTTCTTTCTGTTATCTTTTTAATATTGCATGAATGCGTTGGATTGCAACTATTTCCGTTCATTTTGTTTAATTCATACAACCAATTGAAGTTTTATTGTTAAATTGACCAACGCCACTGCAGCGTTCCCAAACAAATCAGAAAGAAAAAATCGGGGCACTACATCGCCCCCCCCCCCGCCCCGCCCTTTGGCCTCAGCTCGATCGTTGGCCGAGCGCCTGTGTCCCGTGGCCTGGTCCCGGCTCTGGCTCTTGATTCTTGGCAATTGGTCTTTGGGTGGTCCTTGGGCTTGGCTTGGTCCGCTCGTGCCTTATTTTTTTAGGCAATTGAAGTCAGCCTGCGGGCTCGACGGACTGTCGACGTGGCTGGTGGTGCACACGAGGCTTGTGACGTGGCTGGCGAGTCAGCGTGTCGAACATAGCTTTTGCGATTGTGGTGCTGCTTCTTAAAAGACGAAACCATTTTACCTTTAAGGACTGCCTCGTAAAAGACGAAGTTGTTTTACCTTTGAGGACGATTGCCGGTTAATGAGCACTATGTTTGCGAATTCGTCTTGGGGGAAGAGGAATTCCTCGACTCGCCTGTTCATCAATTTTATTTTATTTATTTACGTACTATCAATACTTGTAGTTCTCTGTGTGAAAACTTGCATCACTAAGTATACTTTTGTTGCAGTATTTTCAGTCTTGTACCACATATTAATTTTCCAACAAAATATAGATTGGAGTTGGGGTTAAAATTTTTTATTTCGATTTCATTAGAGTAAATTAATCAAGGTTTGAGTCATAATCATATTTTGTGCAAATAACTTTATAAATAAGTAAATCTTTAAAAATTATTTAATTATGTTTCTAATACATGTACAAATACTAATATAGAAAAAATAATACATTTTATTTTTTAATTTGATTAAATGCATATTTTTATGCGTCTTGAATTTTTGTAAGCGAGAATAAACGTTCACTATTTTTTTAAGGGTACATAGGGAAAAATACCCTAAACTTTTGACGTTTTCGGAAAAATATCCCAATCTATTTCCATAAGTTAAAAATACCCCAATCTTTACTTCTATTTATGAATTATACCCAAATCTATTGATATTTTTGGAAAATACCCCAATGTATTATTATTAGTTAAAAATACCACAATCTTTAATTTCGTTTATGAATTATACCAAAACGAGAAATATTATTGGCTCCTAAAAAGATGGCAGCCTAAACGACTATCATCGTCCGTGCTAAATTTAATGTACTAAACAATCAATAATTGCTATATATTCAAATGCATTTATCTTCTGAAAAGTATTTAAAACTCCATGTTCTGCTCTTTTTTTTTTTTTTCTTTCGGTTACTTGAATTCCTTATTTTTCTCTCAATGCGTGTTTTAACGTGTGATCTTGTATCAAAATATATGCGTCTTCGTTTCGATTGAACGTTACACCAACCGAAGGAAACAAAAGAAGAAGAAGACTAGAACATGAAGTTTAAATACTTTTCAAAATATATAGAAAATGTTGATTGTATAATACATTAAATTTAACACGGCGAATATAGTTGTTTTGACTGTCATCTTTGTGTGAGCCAATAATATTTCTTGTTTTGGTATAATTCATGAACGAAATTAAAGATTGAGGTATTTTTAACTAATAATAATATATTAGGGTATTTTTTTCGAAATATCAATAGATCAGGGTATAATTCATAAATAAAAGTAAAGATGGGGTATTTTTAACTTATGGAAATAGATTGAAATATTTTTCCGAAAACATCAATATTTTAGGATATTTTTCCCTATTTACCTTTTTTTAAATATCATTTATAAGACTGAGAGAAAACATGTTTAATAACATAAAAGTCTAATTTTAAATATAAGAAATATATTAAAATTGTAAATAACTTGATGATCAGTCTCAAAATCTAAGAGTTAAAAGTTAAGATTTTAATCCAAATTAATTAAAATTGACCAAAAATAAAAAATTCCATAAAAGTTAGCCGAATGCGCATGCCATCACAAAAGCATCCATATACTCTGTATCTATATGCCCCTCGTTCCTGTGATTTAATTTTGGTGGGCCTGCACTATGAAACTCAGCTAATATTTTTTCCCCCTTCCCCAATTCCTCCTTCTATATAAATCGCGGCGGTTGTTTCCTTACTCCCTCTACAAACAATTCCCCCCCAGTTTCCATTCCACACCACAACCTGTAATTCTTCGAGATTACTGAAGGAGAGGTGTGCAATGGGTGAGGTAATTAATCACCTCACGCCTTCTATTTCCCTCTAATTCAACCTACTTTTTGATTAATCCTTGAGTTCTTCTCGATTTTCTTTTGTTTTCCTGTTATTGTTTCGGAGAATCGGCGGTTTTGCTCAGTTGTTTGTTTCGTTTTCAGAAAGAGGGAGAGAAGAAGGTAGCGGCGGCGGAAGGCGGAGAGAAGAAGGCGCCGGACGCTGGAGGAAAGAAAGAGGAGGGCCCGATCACCGTCGTGCTGAAGCTTGACTTGCATTGCGAAGGTTGCGCCAAAAAGGTCAAACGGGCCATTAGTCATTTCGAAGGTACTTAATTTCTGTATGTGTGTGTTTATTCAAGCTTTTGCCAAAAAAAATTGATTGAATTTCGGTTGAGCAATTTATAAATGGTGATTTTATTCAATTACTAGTGCCATTACTGCAACTGAATCTCCCTGAAACTTCCTCCCTTTTGCCTTTTAAATAACTCTGTTTATTTCCATATATTCTCTCCGCCGTCACCGGATATTTTTTTTGGGGTTTAAAATTTTTTTTTCTTTCAAACTATCTAATGTTTGGATGGAAAATAGAAGACAAAAATTGTCAATTACCTTCTATGCCACTATTTTTCTTGATTTGGTCGCTAATCGCAACAACGTTGAATTTTCCGGATCAGTCAAGGAAGAAACTTCCATAGTTCAATGAATCCAAAATTAATGTTTTCCCTTTGATTTCCACGACAACTTCAAAACGTGCATTTTAAATTTTGTGAAGGTGTTGAGAAAGTGGCGGCCGACTGTGGCGCTAACAAGTTAACCGTCACCGGCAATGTCGTCCCGGAAGCGGTGCGCGAGAGGGTTGAGCTCAAGACCAAGAAGAAGGTGGAGCTCATCTCTCCTCAGCCCAATAAGGACGGCGGCAGTGGCGGAGCCGATAAGAAGCCTGATCCAAAATCAGAAAAGAAGGCAGAGGAGAAAAAGGGCGATGACAAGAAACCCAAAGAGGTGAATGAATCATCAAAATCTTTTAGTCGACTTCATGAATTAGGCAAATGAGATCATGGGTTTTGATTAAAGCTTATTACTTTTCAGCCGACGGTGAGCACAGTGGTGATGAAAGTGAGGCTGCATTGTGAAGGATGCGCCCATAAGATCAAGCGGGTCATATCCAAGCACATCGATGGTGAGTTGTCTTAAATTTATTACTCTTAACTAAACATTAAACAGCCCATTCACCAAATTAGGTGCATATTAAATACCATTATTATTTGACCAATGTTGATGATGGATGGAATGACTACATTATCTAACAATGAAGGTTTGTTTCTGTAGGTGTAGATTCGGTGAAAACTGATATAACAAAGGACTTGGTCACAGTCACTGGGACAATGGATGTGAAGGCACTCACTGCATTCTTGAATCAAAAGCTCAACAGAAGTATCGAGATCGTTCCTCCTCCAGGGAAAGCCGAGGGCGGTGGAGACAAGAAAGAAAAAGAAGGTGGAGGAGGAGACAAAAAGGGGAAAGCAGGAGGAGGAGGAGACAAGGAGGGGGAGGAGAAAAAGCAAGGAGGGGAGTCGAAGCCGGCGGCCAAGGCGAGTGGCGGAGGAGAAGGGAGCAAAGGAATCGAGGGCACAAAGGTGGAAGTGAACAAGTTGGAGTATCATGGTTTGGGTCCACAAACGCACTATTACGGCAATGCCATGCCCCCCATGTACAACCAAAGTTATTACAATCAAGATTATGGTCTACAAGTTCATCAATACCAGGGTTACACTCCAAACCATGGATATGGTAACACCGGCTACATGGTGCAGTATGCTCCGGGACCTCCGCCGCCGCCGCCTACGTATATGAACTTGAACGATCAAATGTTCAGCGATGAAGATCCTAATGGATGCTCTGTTATGTGAAGATGAAGTTGCCGTGTTGCTGAGGAGAGGGATATATCTAAATGTATATAGAGAAATTAAAAGAAAATACGACAGCTAAATACATAGGTAGGAGAGGGAAATTTGTTTTAATATATTGGTATAATGGTTTAGCAGATGCGTGCGGACCCGGGCGATGGCCGGTGTTTGTGATCTTTGTTTTGTTAGTTAATTAAATAAACTCAATTTTGCTTCACTAATTACGTTTCTAATTATTTATTTAACTTGCTTTAATTTAATCGTAAAGTAAGCCTCCTTCTTTCGAATTTGCCGTGAACAAGTTTTTATTTTTATTTTTATATATATATATAGTAGAATGAATAAGATTATATTAATTTGGTAACTATAAGCTAGTCACCTAGAGAGTATGTGTCTCATATAAATTTGAGTTATTGAATGAAAGAGGGTAAAGTATTATTACTAAAATATATATGTTAAATTATTAGTTTGGATCAAGAAAACTCTCGTGAGGGGCTATTTTTTTTTTTTTACCTTCACTGAACTTCAACTCTTCTATCACAATTTTTCTTTTCTTATTTTCATCCATTTTTTACTTCTTTATGAGGGAGGCTAGTCCAGAAAATTCCATATCACGATACTATAAAAACGAAAAAAGAATTCTGGCTAAGAGGCTGGAACCCCTAACCCTAGTGTGAATCTGCTACTGTGGATAATTTAATATATATTTTAATAATATGCATAATTTATAACATATTTAAAAAAATATAATGATGTTTATATTTGAACCTTCGTCAAATAAAAAGATAGATATTTGTATTATAATAATAGTCGAATGGACGAATCGTTCCTTGCTTTGACAAAACTCTTGGTTGCCGACTTCATTTATATTACATTTGAAAATTATAATTTTTTTTTAATAAGAGAAAGGGAAGCAAGAGTCGGATCTAGAGATTTCCATAAGTAGTTCGAAGAGACAGAAATGAACGGAAAACGCTTGATTTCCATGTAAAGGTGGGTGTTTTAGATAGATTGGTGGTGACTTTTCACGGCGGCAAAGGCTTAAATAACTATTTAATTTCTTCATCGGAAAATATATTTTAAAACTATAGTTGTTTCTCTCATCAACCAATTTTATTTATTTATTTTTTAATTTCCATTTGTTCGGTCCAATTTTGTTATTTTCTTAAAATCTTGTACGTTTGAGTGCAACGTAAGTAATAACTTTTTGTCATTTCACTTTCAAATCGTCGTGTTTGTTGAAGATGGTTTCATGGCTAGATTTTCTCCCTTTTTTTTTAGACACATGTTTGCTACCTTTTGGGTTGCACCAAGAATCCACTGAAAAATTATCTCAAAAAAAAAAAAAAAAAAAAAAGAACCCACTGAAAAATCTGGAAGTAAGAATTGATCCAGATTTCTGAAATATTTATATGAAATTTTTGGATGCATATCTCAAAGTATAAGCAATAAGAGAAATTTATCCCATTATTTGTTCTAATCAGGGAAATATATTTTGAATTTTAGTTCTATTAGATAATTGTATGTCAAAATATCAATTTTAGTCCAAACTATCTTTTTTTTTTAAAAAATTATAGTACCAAATATTCTCTTTTTCAATTTTATGTTTGAACTATAAAAAATTATTCAAATCTAGGACGAAGAAATTCTCTGGTATGACGGGGCATGCCGGAAACCCATATTTTATTAAAAAAATAACATGTTGTAAATCAAATGATGTGTGTTTTCCACATGCCCCGTCAGTTTTCCAATACCGAAAAATTTCTTCATCCTAGATTTAAATATTTATTGATAATTCAGACATAAAATTAAGAAAGAGAATAATTAGTATTAAAATTTTTAAAAAAACATATAATTTAAATTAAAATTGATATTTTGGCGTATTTTTATATCTGCCAACGGCTTCTAATGAAACAGAGTCGCACGATAATTAATGAGGAAATATATGAAAATAGCCATTTACATTATCTAAAAACCCTAAATAGCCATTATTATGTAAATCTTCAAAAAATAGCCAAAATAATGTTATCTTCCACAAATACCCTTACTATTAATCTAATAATTGCAATGTTTTGAATTTTACCAAGCATTATTACAATTATCATCTCATTATTACTTGAATTAGTATTTTTATTTATGAAATTATATTTATAATAAATAGAATAATAAAATTTTGGAATTAAATTTATAAAAAATAGAATAATAAGATTTACAATTGGAGATTTAATTCTTTTAAATCAAACTCAATCTCATTTGCGATCTATTAAAGTTACGATTTATAAAGAATTTAAGATTCCATTTATGGGTGTAAATAAATTTGAGAATTCATTTAAAATTGTAGTTATAAAAAATACATTTAAAATTATTTTTCGTAATTTAGTTGAAATAGTTATCTTGCCGTTTGATATTTAATATTTGTTACCTTGTTTGCGATTTTTTCTTTAAGAAAACATTTTTTTAATTTTGTATTTCATATGTAACAATAATTTTATAAACAAATCTTGCGAACTGTTTGCATAATCATAATAAATAATCATAATTTTATAATCATTTAGCACTCATGTTAATAATAAATCAAAAAAATCTAAATACATAATCATAAAATTGGATAAAACCATCATAAATTTAAAAAATACCAAATAAAAATCACAAAAAAAAAAAAAAACATGTGCGATCTCAGTATATGATTTTAATTCTAAAAGAACCAAAATATTTAGGAAAATGGATAGAATATGTATTTTATTTGACTAATTCATGATTTGTATTAACATGTCTAGTGTCTAGAAAATAAGGGTATTAAAGGAAAAATGGTTATTTTTTGAATGTGTACATAAAATTGGCTATTTAAGGTTTTAGGATAGTAAAAATGTTTATTTAAGGTTTCCACTCATAATTAATTATGTGATAATGATATGTAATTTTTTAAATTTTATATCCAAATTCAGAAAGTCATCGTTTTTAGAGTTTGATAAAATATTTTTCTTGTCCGTCTCTCTATTCATTCGCCATTTTTTTTAAATTCACACTCTAAAAAGGACTTCTTTTGTGTTTGGATATTTGATAAAAGATTAAAACTCATACGGCATTGCTATGTCGGTAATTAATGCCTGATTCATCATTATTATAACACAAACTACAGTTATTGGTGGAGAACAAAATTATTTAATATAATTAAAGTGTAATACATATCAATATTTTATGAATAGAAAATGGAATAAATTTCCTAATTACTTAGATTTATTTGTTGATGAAATAATTTAAGTTGAATAGGCAGTGGGTTGAACACGATTCGACCAACCCAAATAATTTGATTAGTTTGATGACTAAAAATTTTGGTCAGACCGTTTCTTTAAATTATATAATTTGAATTTGGTCAACGGTTTATGATAGATAATCAGTCGTCTTGGCTAGATCAGCCATTTTTATAATATCATTTTAATTGTATGTTATATCAAATTATAATGTAGTACAATTAATATTTCTCACAATATTTATATAATATATAAATGTATGCTTTGTTCATTATATTATTATTTATTAATGTCAATAATATATAAGTTAATTTCTATTTCAAAATTTTCAACTATCTAAACATGACATATTATATTGAATAGCACTAATGCAATTATGTTTAAGACCTTTGTATATATTTACTGATTAAATATTTTTATAAGTTCTGTTTGACAAAATTATATTATAAAATAGAAAACTTATTCACATTATCAATCGCAACATCGCGATCCAAGAATATTTCATAGATGAATAAATTATTTGTTTTCGTAAAATAAATTATTTCAAAAATAATAAATGCTCAATGTCTTGACTATAATTGTTGAATTAGTAATCCAAATCGTCAAACTGACCGAACTAAACTATTTTAAAATAATTCGGCCAATTTGATTAGAAAAAAATTTAAATTATAAATACTTATTATTTTGGTCGATACTTTACTGTCAAATCGGCTAGATCGAACCGTATTCGCAGTATAAATAGTGGAAAATGAAATTACAAGTGAGGAGTTCGATTACGTGTATGGAATGGAGCAGCAAATTTTCACCAACGACCGAAGATGTTGACAACAAGAATGGTGGTGACGTTGAACGTGTAGCTTCTCTGACTCAGCTCCGACTCACCGCCACCCTCTTTTTCTCTCATTTTCTTCCACCATTTCACCCAACAGCCCACAAATGTCTACAATATTTTCTCAATAAAGAATTGTCACATTTCAATAAATTAATTATATAATAATCGACTCATCCGATCAGGACTCAACATATATAGTTTCATTATCATTATTATTAATGTGCAAAATCTATCATTATTAGTTAGGGACATTCAATTTTTCTGACCTCATCTGTATTCTTGTAATCATGTTGCCACCTTTTAATTTATATTCAATATCTCTATGGACAGACGTTTGTAGTAGGGGCGGCAATCTCCAACCCGACACGACAATCCGACACGAACCCAACACGAAAAAATAGGTTGGGTCAACCTATTTAATTTTTGGGTCAGTTTCAGGTCAACCTGTCCAACCTGTTTAATTTTCAGGTCGGGTTCGGGTCGATCTCGGGTTGACCCGCGAACCCATTTGACCCACCAATAATATTAATTATTATTATTATTATAATATATAATTAAATAAAAATTCAATAAATAAAATATAGCCTAAAACCAAAATTTTTAAATAGTTATCACAATTTTTTAATTTTTAAAATAATTAACACAATTTATTAATTTTAAATTAATTAATATTTTTTTTTATTTTAAAAATAATTAAACAGGTCATTTCGGGTCAATTTCGGATCGACACGAAAATAAATAGGTCGGGTTTGGGTTGAGATTTCTGACCCGCGAAAATATACGAGTCGGGTTCGGATTGGCGTGTCACTTGTTATTAGCAGGTCACAACCCGACCCACCAACCCGAATCCGACCCATTTGCCACCCCTAGTTTGTAGCATATATATGCCAACATTGCAATATTCGGATATATAGATGTTGATAGAATTTGATTAATGGTGATATTTTATAAGAATAAAATATCCTACATCCCTTACTCAAACTGCAGTGATAAAAGCATCTTGCATACAATTAAAACTAAAAGATCATGAATTTAAACATTTTTTGGAAACATTTGGATGTTTTTCGAATCACAAGTTGGATCAACTTTGAAATTTTAATTAATATATAGTACTAATGATATTAACGAGTAATTAATCAAAAATATTCTATGAAAATATTTTCATATAACTTACAGTATAAACTTTGTATAATAATATACACCTTTTATATTTATAATATTGTTAGATGTATATTATTCATTTAAATATAAGTTAATTCCTGCAACTCACTGATATAATATAATAGATAAAAACTTGCGTTAGGCACGCCTAAATGATTTAGGCGGGTTTTATCCATTCTCAAATGGGTTCACCCATCCCAAATAAAGTTTATTAATCTCTAATTAGGATATATTAGATGAATTTAGATTAAGTTAATAAGTAAAATCCTCTTAAACCGTTTAAGCGTGCCTAACCTGAGACCTTCCCAATATAATATAGGGGTGGCAATTCGTGCGGATCGGATCCTTATCGTGTCAATCCATTATCGATCCGATCCGTTAAGGTCAAATTCGTATCCGATCCGTTAAGAAAAATCAAAATCCGTATCCATATCCGATCCGTTAAGCTCAAATCCGTATCCGCCCGAATCCGATCCGTATCCGTTAAGGATCCAATAAGTATCCAATCTGAACGATCCGTTATGTATCCGATCCGATAAGAATCCAAATTGGATTAATTCAATACGAATCCGTTTCAATAAACACAATTATAATCCAATAAAATTTTGATAAGATAATACAAAATATTCATATTTGATTGTTCAAATAATGTGTTTGATAAATAAATAAATAAAATTATAACTTCATTTGAAACTAAAATCCTCAATCAAATATCCGAAGATACATAGATAAATCTTAAATTCCAATTCTAGTGATCAAACATGCTCATTTCTAAATACTGATCAATCTTTCACCCTAGTTGTCTATACTCCACTTACAATTTTGTGGCAGAAAAATATTAATTAAAACTTTAAGATTTATAACAAATAAAATAACTTATAATAAATACTTTTAATCTATCATGGTGAAATTGAAAGAGTTGAGACAAGGAATGAGAATCTACAATACTTTCATCAACATTAAAATTTAAGATCTCACCTTTTAGTTAATCCGTTGATACACCTTAATTGAAAACTTGAAGTTGAGAAAAAAAAGAAAGTTAATTTTGATAGTAGAAGAAAATAAATATTAAAAAATATAATTAATAGATAAATAAATACATTTTTTGGTGGTGAATTAATAAAATGGAACACGAACAATGAAGAACCAAGAGATTTGAGTTTTTTAAAGAACTTTAAATCTATATTAATATATCAAAATCAATTAATTAATTATTATATTTAAAAAATAAATATTTTTTATTAATTTATTAACGGATATCCGAATCCGATCCGAATCCGATCCGTTTAATGAATTATCCGATCCGATCCGTATCCAATCCGTATCCAATCCGAAATTTTCGTGTCCTTATCGTGTCGATCCAATAAGGATCCATATCCGATAAGCCTCAATCCGTATCCATTATTATCGTGCGGATTCGTATCGGATTATCGGATCGGATCAAAAATTGCCACCCCTAATATAATAAAATAAAATACTCAACTCCATCCACTAGATCATGCGAAGGGGGGGCATGCATTTCTGGTGGTGAGTGTAGTCTCCGATAATCTAAATTATTAGTTGGAATCTTATTAACATTCTTATTAATCAAATATATTCTATTTATTCTTCTTCAATGTATCAAACTTGTGTGGTATGAGAACTAGATGGCAAAAACTTGCGTTAGGCAGGCCTAAACGGTTTAGGCGGGTTTTATCCTACCCAAATGGGTTCACCCATCCCAAATAGGGTATATTATATGGGTTTGGGCTTGGGTTAATGGATAAAACCCGCCTAAATCTTGGATTAATGGATAAAACCCGCCTAAATCGTTTAGGCCTGCCTAACCCAAGACCTTCCCGAACTAGATATATCCGAGTATAATTTATGCAAATAATGATTATGAGTTATTTTATTTTATTTTTGTTTTGGATATAGCACCCACCATACACATCCATAGGCATGGTATGTATGGTGAAAGATGGATCATGCATGGTCCATAGGCAGGCTGAGGGTTCCAGAATCTGCTCGAACATTCAATCAACGTAATTTACTTAATTTATTAAAGCAAAACAAATCATAATAATTTTAAGTTTATATATAATTATGTATATATATATATATATATGTGAATATACGATGATATGAAGAATAATTTTATAGTATTAATCTAAAATTAGAATAAATAAAAAAACAGGTGCCCCCACCACCAAATAGATGTATAAAATCGAATGAAAGTAAAGAATTGATTTATTTGGTGGTGGGGCCGTTCCACGTCACTCCCCCTTGGAGACACATCGGACTATCTTCATCCCAACTTCTACGTGCATCCAAGTCCAACTATTAATACCCTAAACACACTTTACTTTTAATTCTTCCTACAACTTTATAATATGGTCCCAAGCTTAGAGATACAATAATTAAAATATTTGACCTATATTTAGGGGCGTTTGGTTGATGGGTTTCGGAATGAGGGAATGGAATGATTCCGAAACCCACTGTTTGGTTAAAGGGTATGAGAATGAAAATATGGGAATGATTCCTAAATACTTGGGAATCACCAAAACCCTCCAAAATGGTGGGTTTTCATTTTCAGTCCCATATATTATTACCAAAATTATTTATTTTATATTATTTTATAATTATTTTCTTATTTATTTATTTTTATAATATTAATCTAAAATATTTTGATAATTATATTATTTTATAATATTATATATTATTCTTTTTAATATATTAATATTATTATATTAATTATTTATTTTTATTATTTATTTATTTTAATATGATTATATTTTCTTAATTTTTTATTATTAAATTAATCATTTATTTCTTATTTTTATTTCATTTTATTTATAATTATTTTCTGATTTATTTACTTTTTCTTTTTTTAATGTTTTTCATAATAATATTATTTATAGTATTATATGTTATTATAATTATATATTATTCTTTTTAATATATTATTATAATAATATTATTATTATTATAATCAATCATTTATTTTTTATCTTAATTTTATATTTTATAAAACAAATAATAAGATAAATAGATTATTTATTTGTTTTAATATGATTTTATTTTGTTATTTTTTATTGTTATATTAATTATTATTTGTGTAACAATTTAATTATATTATAAACCTATAAACTTAAAAAATAAATCATCAGAATTGAAAAATGATTCCAAAACTCATCTAGTAAACCAAACATCAGAATTGGGAATGATTCCCAAAAATCAAACCCATACCCATTCCCTCTACTATCAAACCCATACCCATAATGATTCCTGACAGTTAAACCAAACGCCCCCTTAATTAATTAAATTATGAATTTAAGTTATCAGAAATGCTCTAATGCCCACTATATATAGACATGTACTATATTATTATAATGTATTGTTAATATGATAATATATTAAAGATGATGATAATAATAATAATAATTAAAATTTATCTCAGCACAAATATTATATAACCACATCAGCATGCAGAGATATACTATGCATAGGTGAGATAAATTGTTTGAGGTTTTTTTTAATAAGAAATTATTTTAGCTGTACTACAACATTTTGGTGGGATTGGTAAAATCTCACCTTTTTTCTTAGAGAAGATGACGAGGAAAGAATCAATCATGGAACATTGTTGCTCAAATATCTAAATAATAATAAATTTTATAGTTTTAAAATAAAGATTCTCTCACTTCTCTCTTTGTTTTTGGTATGGACTTCGATTAATCGGGTATTGTTTTCCAGAAAGAAGAGATTTTAAAACTTTATTTTTATTTTCATATATTTGATTGATTGTTGAGATGATTCATGTTTGGATAAAAACATACTTATTTTTTATTTTATAATTATATAATATATATTTAAATATATAAAAATGAAAAATAAATCGACCAGACTAAGTATTATTTAAAGATAAAAATTTGCGTTAGGCACGCCTAAACGGTTTAGGAGGGTTTTATCCATACCCAAATGGGTTCACCCATCCCAAATAGGGTTTATTAATTCCCAATTAGGATATATTAGATGAGTTTAAGTTGAGTTAATGAATAAAACCCGCCTAAACCGTTTAGGTATGCCTAACCTCAGACCTTCCCTTATTTAAATACTAGGCTCTACTAACACGTTCGATTAGTATTAGCGAAAGTCTTAAACTTGATTACGCTTTCTATCCTGTACCATATATGTTTTTTTTTACCTGAAAAATGTTGTTTGAATGTTGAATGAATTTTTAACTAATAAGAAAGAAAGGGCAGGACACCCACTACGATACGACCCATAGTCCATGCATTCAAAGTCAAGACTAATATGTTTATTTTCTAGTATAAATTGTACGATCGTTTGAATTTTAGTAAGCAGTGGGCTGAATTGAAATTTATTTAATTATTACGCCGTGCGCCATTTGAACTCATTGTGAGAAGATGGGAACGTGATTCTCGTTGAATGAATGGAATACAATATCGCATGTAAATATATTACAAAGGAATGCATAAAATAAGGAGACAAACTAATCTATTAAGATATCCAAAAATTTGTATCTATATCTATATCTTTATATTCTCTCTTTATATTGTCGATATCATTGATACTTTCAGCAAGCGGTGTGGGATTTATAGTAACACGAAGCTTGGAGCGAAACATTTTAAATAGAGGATGAGATAAATTTTTGGTGAAGATGTCTGTGATATGCAATGTGTAGGGGATGAATTTGGTAAGCAGTCGACCAGACTCGACAAGCTCGTGAACAAAGTGGTAGTCGATGTCAATATGCTTCGCTTGTTTATAAGAAATCGGATTATGACTAAGGAACAAAGCACTTCTATTGTCACTGAACAGTATGGGTGGTTGTGAGGGAGTAACATGCAAATCCCTAAAATTAATGTTCAAGACCCAAAGCAACTCAGCTACGGTATTTGTCATCACACGATACTCTGACTCACAACGGGAACGAGATACGGTTAGCTGTTTCTTGGCACTCCATTATATGATATTATTACCGAGAAATAAAGAAAAATCACAGGTGGAACGACGAGAGTCAATGCAACGAGCCCAATCAACATCGGAATATCCGATAATATGAAATGGACTAGGCGTGAAGGTGAGGCCAAAACCAATTATGCCTTTAACGTACCGGAGGGTGCATTTAACAACTTGGAAATGAGCAACAATGGGGTTCTGCTGAAATTGACTGACAGTGTTAACGGAGTAGACAATATCAGGACGAGTGATGGCCAGATACTGGAGAGCCCCAACTAGAGAACGATACAACGTCAGATCAGAAAATCTTGAACCCTTGAAATGATAAAGAAGCACCGGGTGCAAGAGGTGTGGATACATACTTTGATTCGAGAAGATCGGCGCGCTGAAGATTGTCCCGAGCATACTTTGATTGGATAAGAAACAGACTAAAGGAGGGATAAGAAACCTCCAGTGCTTATCCGCAATAGACCCAGAAATCAAAAGAGGCTATTATTGGACCCAGGCCCCCGAGGCCCAGGCCCACTAGGCTCAACGACCCAAATAACTGCCAGCCCAGAGTCACAGGCCCACCTGGAGTGAGAGAAGACTCGGAATTGCCTAAGGCAAGAGTTCGACATCGACCCGTAGAGCTCCTCAACACCGACCACGATCAGGGGTCAGTTGCAAGGAGAACGAGGAACCCCAAAAAACTTGACGGCGCACGACCGTTGGAAACCCTAATTGACCTCGAAAAACCCGGAGCCGCTCCGAAAATCACGGCGAGCACGAGGTCGCCCATAGCTAGGGTTAGATTAGCATTCTCTCCTCTATCCTGTCTATAAATAAGGGCTGAGAATTCATTTTTTGGTATCTTTTTCTGACTGTAAAGTTCACGCTGTAACGCTGCCAAAATCGCTTCGAAATTTATATTCTAAATTCGAATCTCCTCTTGTTCTCTCGACTGCATTCTTATATTTTTTTCGTTAATTATCTTTTGTTTTACGCTTTATCAGTAACCTTTCCCGTTGTTACTTGTTGTCCTTAAATCAATTTCAATGGCTCCATTTATTCCGATAAATTAAACCTCAACGCTTGAAAGATAGGAAAAAGAGAAATGTTTTGATGATGTTGAAATGAGATTTCTAAGCCACTATTTATACTTGAAATTATAGAACTCAAGGGCCAGAAATTATTGCAACAATAAAATTTTTGCAAGAGGGGAGATCGTGGATAGCCAAAAGGTTGAAATTGAAATACTCCATTGAAGAGGAGTAACCTCCAACTGGAAGAGAAGAAGACTAATTGGGTTGAGTATGATAGTTGTTTTGGTGTAAATGAGAAAAATGGACGTTCATAAAAAAATTTTAAAAAAATAGTTATTGGAAAAAAATGAATAATTTCTCATTGGGCTTTAAATCACTAATAGGCTGAAAAAAAACAATTCTTGGGCCAAATATCAAATGAGTTAAATAAAAGTTTGGGTCTTAAAATAAATGATTGGGCTTAAGTTTAACAAATATAATATGGGACTAGAAATTTATGGTTAAAGGAAGGGCTCACGAGAAAAAAAAAACTTCAACCCAACATATATATTTAACTTAATTTAAAATGAGTAATAATTGATATGAAATAATAATAATAGTAATATTATTATAAATCTAGACGCGACTTCTAGGAACGTAACTTAAATAATTTGCATGCATGGATAGAGAATGTAGCAAATAACGTAGAAAATTTTGGATCGCTACAGACAAGCTCCAAAATTAATTAATATTTTGTATTCCTAAGTTACACCGCTAAACCTTTTTCATTTATGTTTGAACTTAATCAGCATGCAGTACTTTAGCGTAAACAAACCTTTTTTAACTATTTAGGAAATGTCACAATCCTATACTGAATATGGTTACCTAATTCCAGTCACAGACAGTCATATACAAATTGTATCACCCAAGATGCAGATTTACAAGTACATGTAAGACTCTCCACCATAGCATCTGAAAGTGACACATAAATCTATATATACTTCTGGACCTTCATTAGGCTTAATATTTCATCAAGATCAAGATTATTTTAATGTCTGATAAAAGAATCGATCTTAGTTAGGTCCTATCAATATGTACCAAACGTACCAGCACATCTAGCAACCAAGATAAGCCACTAAATACTGAATGTGTTGAAGCCTAAACCAACAGTCTATACCGTTGTTCACTTTGTATGTTTGTTAATCAGACATAATTACTGTATCATTGTATACAAGACATTAATGATTACCAGTATATCAAAAGAAACTATTTACCAATATACCAATCATAATGTTTTGCAGTATTTAAAAACCTAACAATCTCTCACTTATACTCAAAGCATAATGATATGTTTTCCAGAGTATACAATGTATTAAAAACCATAAGCCGTTAATGTAATCACCGAGTGACTTGCATCAACCACAATTCAAATATAGAATGCCTATCATAGATTTCTGTGTGAGCCTTTTTTACTAATCAAGCAGCTAAAGAAAAACTTTTTCACTTTTTACTCGATTGCATATATTCTCTTACTTAATTCTATATGTTACATCACTTTGTGAATTCTAAGTTTCTCAAATTTGCAACTACACTGGTACTATCATTTAAACTAGAGATATCAGATGCAAATGAACAACCATTCCTGAATTCTAATTTATAATACAAGAACCATATTCTGCTATGCTTGATAATATCTCCACATTGTCGCCAAATAGGAGAGTATTATCTACATATTGTGCAAGATACACCATGCTAACGCTGACACATAATCAGTACACAGAACTCTCGTTCATGCACAGTGAAAATTCATAAGATTTAATCACGTCGTTCGAACGTAATTCTATGACCGGTAAGTTTGAGTTCATAGAAGGACTTCCAGACAAGATACTTTACTTTTTACTGCACAAAACCTTCTGATCGTTTCAACTACTAGATTACTAGGTTTCCAAGTGCTGCTATGGCCAGAAGTATCCGAATGAACTTGAGCACAACTTACATGTGAAAAGTCCCATTATAGTACTGACATTGTATACTAAAAGCATTTATGATTAAGTGCGTTCGTCTGATACACTAGTCTTCATAAATATGTATTATCAACATAATCGCTATCTGATATAACAAACATATGATACGAACTATAATATCCTATTATCTCGCCTATAGGGATAATCATATGGTGTGTAGGAGATCACAGAGGATCATATGAATCGTTTGACCTAGCGAGGTATAAACAATATCACAGTTGAGACAGTCCCTCGATAGGCTGTCGGTTTAGGCTGCGACACATCAGTTCATAAGTGAGTTTATCTTGGCTACTTGATGTGTCCCATCTTTATGTATTGATGGGATCAAAATGAGATGTTTCATTTTAATTGACATATGAATGAGTCAGATCTCTAGATACTTGTTATGATCCCTGGTCTGGCCCACAAACTGCTCAGAGCCCATTAGTATTAGAGTTTCCAAACCCTAATACTATATAAACTCTTTTCTCTCTATCAGGTCATCATTCAACACACATAATTCAGTACGACAATGCAAAATTAAGAAAAGAGAGAGAGAGAGAGGTGACGACTATTCAGATTCAACTCGGTAGCGTATCCTCACCAGATTTTCGAGGAGCATGGGATCATATCAGAAGATCAGATTGTTGGAGCACAATAGCATTGATCAAGATCCCTACATCCGGAATCATTTGCCGTCGATCCAGATCTGCAGTTTGAAGCTGGAGTTCAGGTATTCCGTAAATTAATCATTTATAATTAAATATTAGGAGCATGCATAGGGTTCGCTTGGTTTATTCAATCTGATTCATTTTTAATACCTAAGAACGATCCAAACGGCTGAAGTAATAAATGACAACTGACGTTGTCTATTATAGACTCAATTCCTACATATAGTCTATGCTCTCTTATTGACTATAATACTTTACCCCCAAACTATATTCTTATTCAAGCAATAATCATTTCATTCGCTCCTCTATGTTACTTGCATACCTACTCACTGCATAGAGCTATGAAACTATCTAGCACTCAAGACTTCTAGTATACAACCCACTACAAAAAAAACTACGTGTAGTGACAATAATGTCAGTGACATTTAAATTTTTGTGGCTAAAAACACATTTTTAGTAACAATTATGTATTTTGTCACAAAAAATGCAATTTGTGACAATTTAATTAGTTGCGGATATTTATTGTCACTAAAGCTAGTGGCAATAATATTTTTGTGACTAAACATATATTTATAGCAACAATAAATTCTTTTGTCACAACAAATATAAGTTGTGACAATTTTATTAGTTGCGAATATTTATTGTCACTAAAGTTAGTGACAATAATATTTTTGTTACTAAATACATATCTACTGCAACAATAAATTTTCTTGTCACAAAAAATATGATTTGTGACAATTTCATAAGTTGTCAATACAATAAATTTTTTGTAACTAAAAATACTATTTTAGCTACAATTAATTTTTTCATCACAATATTTTTCAATTTGTGACAATTTCATATGTTGTTAGTATTTACCGTCACTAAAGTCAGTGACAATAATTTATTTTGTTGCTAAATCAATTTATAGTGACGGTAACCAAATTTATCACAATAAATTATAAACAATGATAATTTAATATATTATAACTTAATTTGACAATAATAATATTTTTTATTATGTTTTAATAAAATTTCAAAATTTAATAAACTCCACTAGTTCATTAGTAATAATTTTTATAAGCCATTAGTTTGCTTTTGGTTACGTATTATCTAAAACATTTTATGAAATTCTATTATTTACTTCCAAATATATGAAATTATATCCTACATTATGTTTTATTAAGTAATTTGATCCCCACCAACTTAACACTGTTAAGATTTTATTACATTTTTTTGGTTAAGACTATTATGATATTTACCCATATTAAACAAAATTCTTGATGTGGCAATTAAATAATAATTGAATATTATCTTTATATATTTAAGTAATTAAATTATATAAATATTTTTATATAAGTAATAAATATTAATAAAAAATTACAATTAAAAACATTTAAAATATGATTAAAGATTATGTTACTATATTAAAAGTTATTCTATTTAAAGGTGATAAGATTCAAAATGTGTAATTAAGCTAAAATTCAAATTGAATTAAAACTTTAATCATGTATATAAATAAAAACACACAATTAATTAAGATTATTGAATTTATAATGATTTAATTATTTATTCAAAATATAAAATAATGCATAAATTTAAATTGTTTAGTTAAATTATAATTTTAATTACATAATTATGAAAAATTTATGTTTAATATAAATTAAAATCTTACGTTATAATTTTTTTTTATTAAAACTTATTTTTTATTCAAATTTAATTATTAGTAATCTTATAAATTAAAAAATTACTATCTCTTCGACAAATTCTAAATAATGAAGTAAAAGTGAATATTGTGTAGTAGTTTTTTAATATAAAACTGTATAAAATTTCATTTTATCAATATTTACATTTTACTTTTATTTTTAGAATTCGCTGTTGTGGTAGTAATTTTTTAATTTATAAGTTTGTCAAGATTTAAAATTATAAAGAGAAATAGATTCCATAAATTTATTAAGTTTAGATAGATAGACACTATTACCTTACATATATTAACTATCCAAAATATTAATAATTAATCACTTGTTGCAGTGGATAGATATAAAGGATTAAATTAAGAGGTAAAAAGTTCGAATCCTGTTGGAAGCACTAAATATTAAATTTTTATATGACTATGTGCAGGGCACCTGATTATTCATAGGTGCGGTGCGGTGCGATGATGGCTCGGTGGTCCTAATTGCTCGTGGTGCGGCACGATGCCGGTGGATTCAGTCGATGGTTGGTTGTGGCTCGGTGGTGGTAGGCTAGATGCGGTTCAATGGTTGGGTGTGGTGCGGTTGGTTAGCTGTGGCTCGATGTTGGCGGGTTAGGTGCAATGCAACGGTTGGGTGCGGTTCAAGGCATTGCAGCTCAGTGGTGGCTCGACCGACGGTTAGGTACGGTGTAGGTGGGTTCAGATGATCTGGTCAACTATGGCTAGATATTTTAGTGACAACAAATTTTGCTACTAAATTTGAAATTTTTGTGATAATTAGAGTTGTGGCTAAAAGGTGTTTATTTAGTGACAACACTTATGTGTAACTATATAATGATATTTTAGTGACGACAAATTATGCTACTATATTATAAAGTTTTAGTGATAATTATTATAGTGGCTAAAACATGTTTATTTAGTGACAACACATCTGTGCGGCTATATCATGACATTTTAGTGACGATTAAAGTTTGAAACTAATTAATAGTGAATTAGTGATGAAAATTGGAGTCACAATAAAATAGAGCAATAGTGACGACTATTGTAGTTCGTCGCTAAAACTTTTAGCCACTATTCAGTAGCCACGACATAGCGACGACACACAATATTGTCACTAAGATGCTACAGTGACAAAATTCATATTTGTAGTGATAATTTTTGTCGCCATTATAGACCATTTTTTTTGTAGTGACCATAGCATAATGGATTCTATTACTGAATTCGTGGCAATGCACTAGTTGTCTGCATCCTTGTCAGATACAGCCTCCCTGTAGTTTCAGGGGCTACCATCAACCAGATCAAAATCTGGGATGAAGTATAACCTCCCACTGCAACGAAGCATCGGTGTTGCATCAGCAGTCGGTGCATTTCCTCGTGTTTCCACACCTTTGCACCATCGATTGTGTGTGATATCATACCGACATAGGTGCATCAACACTCCCACAGGATTTTCCTAACGAAAATGCATTAGTATCTTCAACTTGTAGAAGAACCAAATCACATTTGATAGTTCAATTACTTAGTCTCAAAAGAATCATTTGTTGACGTCAACAACGAACTTTCTGATTCTCAAGATTATAATTGTCACTTGTTTCTTTCCAGAATATCCTATAACAACCTTATCTTGATTTTAACTCATTAGTGTCATCTTTATTTATCAAAACTCAATATTCTCAAAACCATTATGACTTACTAGACATATGCCATAGTCATAACTTTTGATAAACTTTAAACACCGACTTAAAATCATCCAATAAGTTCACCATTGTTTCCAAGGATTTCTAAGAAATGAATCTGGTAGAAATGCTTAAATCATTATCAACATATCACGCTTCAAAGAATTCTTATTCTTCTCATACTACACCATCGGGACAAAAAAATAATCCTCTTGTAGCCTTTTAGGAATACATTCTAATTGAATGACTAGTATTATCTAAGCTCGTTAGTGAGGTGTTCATCAATTGTGTTTAAAATGCAATGACTTGATAATCTTAATTAGCTTCTTTTCCACTACCGCCTTGAATATTTAAGTCACTCAAACTATTCTCACTAGCAGCGAAGCTAATACACACATCAGTACCTTGAGTAATTGTTAAATAAATGACACAATACTCCTATTCTCTAAAGCTTAAGTGAACATTAGTCCACACTAGTCAAGGTGGATCAATTCCAACATATCACCATATTGAGACTTACTTGCATCAAAGGTCTGATCAAAATTATTACCATCTATCCAGGATTTGCCAACTCAATGAGAAACAACCCTTGATTAAATACATTGTTTCATTAAGCAAGAGTTGCTTAATCCTCATTAGATTAATGTGTATCTTATCCTCCAAACTAGATTTGCACTCTCAATTAGGAACAAGTCCGGACTAAATCTAATGTTCCACCATCTATGAGTTGCTTAATTTGTTTGAGATTGATGTGACAAAGTCTCAGATATCACAGATATGTAAGATCCATATATTGAGAAGAAAACATATTCTTTTAAACGCATGATAAGATAAAATCAATGTTCATTGGAAGTTTTATGGAGACAATTAATGATATAGAGAGCTACTCAGTAATTCATGATGGATAGCACAATTATTAACAATGATAAAAACTCTACTATAAAAAATAACTGAATCTTCATCATATTCAGGAAATTGAAAATAAGTTCCACCGAAGCGTCGATACTTTTTTAAATATCTCTCAAAATTAAAATATTGTTCTCTCTTAACATAAGAAATCTCCAATTGCTTCCCCGATAACCTCGCACTGCATTTAACTATGGAGATGGTACTCTATCACATCTACGCTACCTATTTGGTGTGCCTTCTTGCATTATATAATCCTGACTTATCGATACTATTACCACTACCAATAAGGTAGCAATTTCTATCTAAACATGTGTCAGATATATATGCATGCATTATATAACAAACATGATTCATAGATACTGCTACCACTACCCTTAAAGTAGGAGTAGTTATCTAAACATGTCTCAGTCATATCTGCATGTGACATACCTTGTCCCTTGGTGTCAAACACCGGTCAATTTTCCTTTCCGATGTCCTAACTTGCCATACCTGAAACACTTGCCTACTTCCTTAGACTTTTTAAGGTCATCAGTAGGTCTTATGACCCTGCTCCCACTATTTACTTTATTCCTTTTGCTTCCGGTGCGTTGCTTCTTTCCTTTCACTCTCCAGTGAAATAGAAGGGCTCCTAGCAATATATATAAAAAAATTCTTTTGTTGAGATAAGATCTTGAAGTTGCTCATACACTACATACTTCATCTTATTTTTCTCAACCATCGGTCTGAAGTCATTTGAAGACTTCTGTAGCGAAATGAGGACTATATTGATTCTGATCAAGCTCAACTTTAATGTGTGCATGTCCATAATTGAATTACAGACATCACATATTCGCACATTGATCCACCATCATCCAATTACTATCTCATAATAACTCTATGAGATTGGATATGGTAATCATTTTCCATACATCCATAAGACACAATAATATCTCATACTCACAATTATGAAATTCAAGCCGCAACATATCTGACGTTAGTCACATGTACATGCTCTTTCAGAATTTGCATTGTGATATCATAATTGTTATTTGCATGCTCCTTAGTGGTGCCCTCTCTTGATATCATAATTATTAATAACCTTAAATATAAACATAAAATATGTCTTAAGATCATCTTTATTTTTCAAAATTTAAGTCCCAGCGATTCAATCAAAACAAGTCCGTAGAACAATGCGAGCCCAACAGATGCTCAACCCATCCAAATTAGGCCCATCAATTGTCAGTCAGCGGTCTAGTCATCACATCAATCCTAATTGATCTCGGGATTTTTGGAGTGCAATCGTTCGACAAGTTATTGCAGGAAAGGTGGAGGTTTCAAGAATATTGATAGGATTAATTTAGGCACAAAACATTATATTAGATCTCTTATTATGTTTATAAAAGAAAAAAGAAGATTCCACCCTTATCTATTTTTCTTTAAAAGAAAGAAGTCTAGAAAAAGCGGAACCGTTATTTTGCGGTTACTTCATTTTTTTTTACATTTATTCAATAATGCATCGACAATAATAATAATAAAACTAATAAAATTTTATTTGAGTCATGTTTTCTTATACTCCCTCTGTCCCTTGACATTAGTCTCATTTGCTTTTAGCACAGTTATAAATATTTGTGAATGTAGTGAAATTAATATGTTATTAATGTGAGGAGTTTTTTTTCCATTTTAGAAAATATAACTAATTCTGCAGGACATACGGACATGGAAAATGAGACTAATGTCAAGGGACGGAGGAAGTATTATGTTTGTATCAATGAATTTCATTTACTATTTATACAAAAATAATACATACAATATTTTATGGATTAATCTTACAAATTAAACTATTTCTTAAATTTTGTGTTTGATCTGCTACTTTTTTTTATTTAAACTTACATAAATGTATATATTTGGATGAACGATATTATGAATAATTTACACTATGATCTTATTTATAATATAATATTGATAAATATACTTAAATATGGTTGTGAATAATTACTAATTATATAACTTTATTAATTATATTTTAATATTATTAAATGTGATAATAAAGATATTTGATTTATATTCTTGCAACGCACAAGTGTAAATCAAGTTTATTAATAAAATTAAACATAAGCATAAAAATATATCTCAAGATCATCTTTATTACTAAAATTTATTTTTTAAAAAAATTGTTTTCTTTTACTTTGAAATCATATGATGATTGGATCCGCGCGATACACGAATTAGATATGTGATGTCATTTTTTTTAATATTAATATATAGTTAACAAAACTTTAAATCTTAGTATTTTTTAGATATATTTAATTTTTTAAATATTATATTTAACATATTATAATAAAAACTATTTGCTATATTATATATTGAAATATATATATATATATATATATATATATATATATATATATATAGGGTAGTGATCAGGTGAGAATAGGAGTTACTATGAGAAATAAGAATAGATCTCGCGCGTCCATCTCATCAAATCGACGAACATGATTCATTCTCAGCAAATTGAAAAACGCGGCATTTTTGCCCCAATATCCTGCAGTTTTAGACTTTAAAGGCTAAAACTGTAAAAATATTCAAACACAAACAGCAACCTGCATTTTAAGCCCGATTTACTTCATTTTTAGCCCGATTTACTTCATTTTTAACCCGATTTTCTTCATTTTTACATAAATACGAATTAAAAAAAAATTAAACATCTTCTTCTTCAAAACAGCAACACGAGCGTAGTCTTTATAAAACTCAATACCAACATCAACAGTTCTAAAAACTCTGCCCTTA
>JAPKLW010001191.1:233635-246305 GCA_026898455.1 Plectranthus barbatus
TTCATATTGAGTGCATTTTTTACATTGATACGTTCAGGATAAAAAAATGCATCAATTACGCATAAAAAATGTTCCCAAATATTTGCATTTTTTGCATCAAATGATGCATTATTAACTTGAATAAGATGCATTTTTATTCTAAAGCATATGCATTTTTGTATTCATATTAAGTGCATTTTTTGCATTGATTATATGTTGCATTTTTTACATTGAACGTATGCATATTATGTTTTATGAACTGCACGAAATGAAATTATTGAATATACATTTTTTACATTTTTGCCCTTTTATGCATTACGTATGTGCAAAAAATGCACCAAAAATTGGACGGGATTTATTTAACCTGAGCCGTAGATTGAAATATTTAATGGCTCAGATTTTTTCTCATTTAGCATGTGAAATCCTATTATCACCTAATCACTACCCTATAGATTAGTATACATTGATGTCTAATTAATTAAATAACAATGTATTTAAAAAATACATAATTGAAAAAACTTTTCCTGACTTTTTTTTATAACTACTTTTCTCCTTTAATATATATATATATATATATATATATATATATATATAGAGGAGGGATCATGTAAAAAAAAAAAATCCCCGTGTGAGAAAAAGAATGAATCATGTCCATCAGATCTAAAAAAATCAATGGTTGATATTGAACCAAACAACAATTAAAATGCAATCAAGCAACAAAATAATCAAGCAACAACTAAAGCACAATCAAGCAACATTGCAATCAAGCAACGACCTGAATACAATCAAGCAATGTCGTACATATATATATATGTTGCGGGTACAATTATTCAGAAAATGGAGCCCCGAGAACCAAGAACAGAGATATACATAGAATGGCGTTGAAAATAAAGAAGTACAATGAATCAATATGCTAAACGAAAACACACCTAAAAGCGTAGAGAGAAGGGGGCGAACACCAGAGAGAAAGCATAGGAGCTCCTTCGAATTCATGCCTCATGAATTCGTTAGTCATAAGTTCCGAAGGCTTCCTTGATTGTACGGGACAGCACTGCTGCCATCTTCCAGAAACTGGAAATAGGGTAAGCAGTGACCTTATCTATCTCCTATAGGTGTAGCTTGTAGTTAGGGAGTTCTGAGTTCCTTGTCCTTGTTTCTCTTTCTTATTCTAAGATAGGGAAATATCAACTTACAGGTGTTGTCTTTCTTGCTTAGAGCTACGGGAGGGGTTCGGGGAGGGGAGAATCCCTTCACCGTAAATACCATAGCTTGTTAGTAGCTCCTCTTCTTCTTATTAGTATAGTAGCAGCTTCTCTTCTTAGCTCCTTATTAGCTGCTTATTCTTCTTCTCATAATACTAATACAAGAGGAAGCTCCCCAGTCTACAACATCTATAAGCATCCCCGGACCACTGAAACAATCCTCAGGCGAGGGCCTCCGCTCTGATCCACCACCCGATACTCGGCAGCTCGGCAACAAAGAGCGGAGGACCCAGAAGGGCTTGGCGGTTAAAGAACCCCCGCCTTCGCCCTGAGCCGCCCCACCAGAGGGAATAGGCGACTCGCTGTCCGGCTTCTGCAAGTTGTTGTAGCTTACCAGGTTTGTATCGGTATGGAGCCATCGTCGCTTGGCATAGAGCTATTGTGGTTCCAAATCCTCAACTATGAGTTTAGCCAATCACAAAGTAGAACATAGAAGAGAAAGGAGAACAAGAAAGCTTATGATTTTAATGATGAATCTTCAATCTAGCTTCGAATCCTTCCGTCCACCTTCAATTTCCAGCTTTGGGAAGTGAAAATTGCTGCTAACTCGTGCTTTAGTCTCTCTAGGGTTTGCAAAAGTCGAACCCTCAGTATGTGGCATTCTTTGGCCTTTTATAAGTGAGAAAATCGCAGCCCAGTCAGACCCATCCCGAACGGGATAGCCATGTACAATCCTTCATCCCGCTCGGGATGGATCGGGGCCAGGACCCGAAAGTCCAGACACGTCCCGAACGGGACGGCTCTATCCCGAACGGGATTGCCCTCGGCATCCCACTTCCACATCTTCGAATTCATGCCAAAATGACGTATCCCGGACGGAATGATTGCGTCCCGAACATCCGTCCCGAATGGGACCAAACCATCCTAAACGGGATCGGCTACGGCGTTTCGGCAATTTCGTGCTTTTTCTGTCCCTAACGGAACATATGCATCCAGAACGGAATTTGCTTCGGCCCAAGCTTCAATTTTAGCTCCAAAACTCGCATTTTCTCACATTTTTCATGCTCTGCACACTCAAAACAACTCACAAACACCAAGTGAAGGAAAATCGACTAAAAGAAGAGATATGTGTGTGATTTGTGCATCAAATTCTCATAAATCCTTTCGGTTTACATCCCAAAAATCATACAAATTACGCACATATCAAACCCCCCAAACTTGAACCTTTGATTGTCCTCAATCAAAAACAAAAACTATTTTTTCATTCGCTTGGTGCAATGCTTCATAGCTCACCACTATCTATCAATGCATACTTCAATCTCACAAATTTTTCATTATCTACCATGTTTAGATTAATGCGAAGAACTCACCTTACCGGCATGTGGTCATATAAGGAGTCACACTCACACTCAACTGCTAGGGTTAATTCTTTCTTTCACTCGACACAAGTGCACAAGTTTCATTTATATCGTTCATCTCTGCCACATTCGTTCACACTAGTACATTGTTCTAGAATCAAATAGGACTTTATCAGGTTGTAATGTGGCTGACTAACAGGTAGGGTGTTTTAGGCAAAAGTGACTCATTCATTCAACCCCTTTCTCAACATTCAACCAATCAACCCCTCAATATCAAAGTGCATACTCTTATTCCATAACCCGACAAGTTCTCATCTTTTCATCACTACATATGCATTCAACTTGCCATCTACTTTTCTTTTTATTTTTATCATTTTCTTTTCTTTTCCTCATTTCCTTTTCATTCACAACACAATCCACTTTTCACCTCACATACAACACATTCACTTCTTCTTATCTCATCTTCTCCCAACCCACAACTTGTTCCTAAGTACAACGTGAAAGAATTCAAGGCTCAAAGTGGCTCCGAAACAAGGGCTAGGGTAATCATATTTCCACCTTATTCTCCAACAATATCAAAGGTAAGTACTAAGAAGGAATGGCCTAAAATCATTTTCGAGTTCAATGTACATGTTAAACTAAGTGGCATCGACAGACACTACTCATTTTAGTTGTGCCTCGCCTCTCTCAATCAATCAGGCTCAAATCTCATAGGGTTAAAGTTTCGAGTTCTACGTATTAATATAACATGACATCAAATACCGAATTTGTTCAACCTAAAGCATGCATCAATTTCAAGTTATTCCGCCCTATCATAAGCTCAAACGATTCAATCATGTTTATGCCTCGTCATAAGTTCAATCTCAAGTCAAAGTTATCACGAATAAGAACATTTCACTTAATAGCACTTCAATTTCAAACCAAAGGTGTGTGAGAGTTAGATTAGAATAAGTGTACCCTTCTTCCAATAGTTACCAGGTGGGAGACACCACAAAAAATTTCAGCATGGTTTCGCTTGTAATTGTTCAGTCCACCTGTGATCATCACAAAAACCACAACATATCCAGTAGTTCCAAAATATCATAATCCTCATCAGACAAGATTAATCATCATTACAACCAAATCGAACTACTCCATCCACTGATTCCTAACTACACTCCGTACACTAAGAAAGCAAGTAAAATAGTTCAAAAGCATGTAAAATAGTTCAATAAAACATAACACATGAAAGATAGGGATAAAGGGGAAAACTGGTGTCCGTCCGTCCCACCCCCAAACTTAGTTCGAAGAAACTAAGTTGGAAAGACGGAAAGGGCGGCAATCACTGCTGAGCACCTCCGGGAGCATCAGGATTGAGCTTGCGCCTCTGATAGTATGATGGGAACCGATCAATCAAATCGTGGAGCTCTGTCTCTACACCCGACAATCTGGTGTTCACTCCAGTGAACTGTTGCTCCATCCATGTCCTCTGAGCCCCCATGTCGGCCCTCAACCCGGTCATCTCTGTGCTCAATCCGGCCATCCTCAAATCCAGTCCCGCCATTGAGGATGACATGCCCTGCATGGTCTCGAGCATCTCAGTCTGCCATGTGCGACGCCCTCCAGCTGAGGACGTCCCGGCCCCCTGCTTCGGCTGTGGGTCCTCCTTGTCGGCAGACTCATCCTCTGCGTTGTCCTGGCCTGGTGCAATGTGGTCGTACGACCCATACTTACCGTCACGCCTCTTCCGGTACCAGCGAGCTCTGTGGTCGGGAGATTCCATCAACAGGTTAGCCTCCGAGTTAGGGGCTATGATGGAAGTAGCAGCGGTGTTGGGCAACATGAACCACGCATCGCCCACCAACTTGTACAGAAAGGCGTTCTCCCGTACGGCAGATATATATTTGGCCAGAGTTAGTGCTGGGAGGTCCACCACAGACGGTGGTACCTCTGTGCCCACCCGGGGAATCCTGAAGTGATCGAGGATAGGCGTGATGAGGCCTCCACAGTAGATGTTGGAGCGAGTGGGAGGGCGGCTCCAATTATCCATAGCCACAGCAGCCATGGAAAATGGGGCACCGGCAAGTAAGAAGTGGAGCATGAAGAGCTCCGACATAATGACATTGTTTGACTCGTGGTGGCCGGAGACTGAGTTCACCACCACCTTATGGATATATCGCAGAACCGGATTCCTCACCAGAGAAGCCTAGCTTCATTCTCAAGTTCCCTAGAACTGTCTCGCCGGAGATCATCTGCCAGAACTCCTTGGCGTCAAACTCATCAGGAACATACCGTGCCTCTTCATCGCACGCATATATCGCATCCAATTCTTTCCGCTCCAGAGTATAACGGGTGCCCCCCATCTTGAAGGTCAGATGGGTTGGCCAGTTCCCAGTGCTTTTCCGCACAGACGCGGAAGCCAATAATTCCTTGGTCTGTTCCTCCATTGATGGCCATTTCTCCTCCAATAAGGCCTTCCAACCAATATTTTGTAGCAAAGCCTCCACATCTCCTCGTATGCCCAATGCCGCCATCGTTTCGGGGCAAGGGTACTTCAACCCGTGCACTACACATTTCCGCAAATCCTTGAATGCCTTGTACTCGTCATCAGTAAAACCTGCCGGGCGCCTGGGTGCCATATTTTCTGCAATTAAATCAAACAAGATTTAATTCAAGTCATCCATGTATATCCAAATAATCAAACACCCAAATTTTACCATAAATCATATTCAATAAGAATCCTCATAGCAAAATACACAACCCAACACCCACACAAGTGCATTCCAAAGTCATGGTTCAAACAAAATCCTCATAGTGTAATTAATATCCTCAATCCCCAATTTCTCTAGAATGCATGAATAATTACAATTGACATCATGAAATATGCCCCAAAATCGCAACAAATATATAGAATAAACATAAGACATGCATTGGGACATTCTATCGAACACCTAGCGTGCATAACTCACAAGCCTTAGTTCATCAATTCAACCATCACCAATTCCCAAATTATCCAACAAAATTTTTAAAAATGCAAAGCCAACGATAATAAACGTGAATAAGGGGGAGAAATTACCTTAGAATCGTCGGGAAATCGAAGGGGAAACGAAAGAAGGAGAGGAATACCGTTCGGGAGAGAAAACAGGCGAAAAAAAACAATCCCGCGCGGCCTATATTTGTACGCGCACGACCCATCCCGAGCATACAAACCCTATCCCGTTCGGGATAGGTGAACCAGCCCGGGTAGCAGCAAGGAACCGACCGGTCCCCAATGGGACAGAGAGATCCCGTTCGGGATATGCTACGGCGATGGACCAATTTCCCCAAAAATTCCATCCCGAGCGGGATGAGAGGCTCCCGCTCAGGATACGTCAAATTTTACGTGTCCCGAACAGGACAGAGTGATCCCGCTCGGGATCCTTTTCGGCCAGACGTATTTTATTGCATCTCGTGCGTCCCGAACGGAATAAGGAGGTCCCGTTCGGGATTCGTCACGGCCTTACACGTATTTCTTCCCTAAAAATCAAACATTTCCATCCCTGAATCAATCCAATTAACTTCTACCAAGATAGGCATCCCCCGAACTTAATACAATGCGAAAACTATCAAACATATGCAAATCTAACCTAAATAATACAAGACAAACAATTCGCACTTGGGTTGCCTCCCAAGAAGCGCTGCAGTTAACGTCGGAAGCTCGACAAACTCACCTACTTACCATCATGCAAGTGAAATTTCATTCACAGTCCGGGGTTGCTCGGAGGTGTGAAATCGTTTAACTTGGTGCACGTTTACCTTGAAGTGGTGGCCATCTTTAGTTTCCAGGTCCAGAGTCCCATTCTCAAACACTTCTCGCACCTGGTACGGTCCTGTCTAATGAGAACGGAATTTACCCGGAAATAATTTCAAACGAGAATTAAAATACAGAACCAAGTCACCTTTGTAAAATTTCTTTACTCGAATCTGACGGTCATGAAACCGTTTGGCTCTCTCTTTGCACAACTTCGTGCTCTCGTATGCCTCGTGTCGCCACTCTTCTAGTTCATTCAGCTTCTGAACTCGATCCCCTTGAGCTTTTAGAAAATCAAGATTTAACGTCTTGATGGCCCAGAACGCCTTGTGCTCAACTTCAACTGGAAGATGGCAAGACTTGCCATAGACCAATTGGTATGGGGACATGCCGATTGGTGTCTTGAAGGCTGTCCGGTAAGCCCATAGAGCTTCATCAAGTCGCTTACTCCAGTCCTTCCGACTCACCACTGTCTTCTCCAACACTTGCTTGATTTCTCTATTCGCCAGTTCAGCCTGTCCATTGGCTTGCAGATGATAGGCTGTTGTTACCCTTTGTCGCACCCCATATCTTGCCAACAGTTTGTCCATGAGGTTGTTGTAGAAGTGACTGCCCCCATCACTCACCAAGGCTTTGGGAATACCGAATCAAGCCACTAATGCCTGCAGAAACTTAAGCACCACTTGAGAGTCATTAGTAACTATGGGTATGGCCTCGACCCATCGAGACACATAGTCCACAGCAAGGAGAATATATTTAAACCCAAATGAAGATGGAAAAGGACCCATAAAGTCAATGCCCCACACATCGAATATATCAACCTCAATAAAGATCTTCTGAGGCATCTCATCCCTTCGGGTTATAGTCCCCATTTTCTGACATCTCTCACATGCTCGCACCATAGAAATACAGTCCTTAAAAATTGAAGGCCAATAAAAACCGCAAGAGAGTACCTTCCTAGCTGTTCGGTTTGCACCGAAATGACCCCCGTGATCTTCCTCCAGTCACTTTGATGGACACACCTGCGGATGATACCGTCAGCACACCTGCGAAACAGGTACGGTTCTTCCCAGTAGTAGTATTTCGCCTCCTTCAGCAACTTCTTCCTCTGATAGGGCTCTGCATCAGAAGGTAGGACACCTGCAACCAAAAAATTGCTGAAATCTACATACCATGGAACGCTAGCAGTAGTCACAGTCATAATCCTTTCATCCGAAAAATCCTCCTTAATTAAACTAGCCTGATTATCACCCTCAACCGGATTCTCTAACCTAGATAGATGATCTGCAATTACATTTTCACAACCCTTTTTATCCCTAATCTCCATATCAAACTCTTGCAAAAGCAGAATCCATCTAAGCAACCTAGGCTTTGAATCAGTTTTAGCAAACAAATATCTAATCGCTGCATGATCAGTATAAACAACAGATTTTGCTCCTATCAAATAAGGACGAAACTTATCATAAGCATAAACAACAGCAAGTAATTCCTTCTCAGTCACAATGTAATTCAATTGAGCAGGATTTAATGTTTTGCTAGCATAGGCAATAACTCTAAAAATTTTATCTCTAATCTGGCCTAGAGCTACCCCCACAGCAGAGTCACTAGCATCACATATCAGAATAAAATCCTCCTCCCAATCAGGAGTCACTAACACAGGGGCTGTCACTAACGCACTTTTCAACCTCTCAAAGGCCCTCACACACTCCTCACTAAAGTCGAAAGCAATATCCTTTTCTAGCAAACTACACAAGGGCTTAGTTATCTTAGAAAAGTCTTGAATAAATCTCCTATAGAATCCAGCATGTCCCAAGAAACTCCTAACCCCTTTCACTGTCTTAGGCAAGGGAAGTTGTTCAATTGCTACAATCTTAGCCTTATCAACCTCTATTCCCCTACTAGAGACCTTATGTCCTAACACTATCCCTTCTCTAACCATAAAATGACACTTTTCCCAGTTTAGTACTAGGTTAGTCTCCTCACATCTTTGCAACACAGTTTTCAGATTAGCCAAACAATCATCAAAAGATAAACCAAACACAGAAAAATCATCCATAAACACTTCCATAATGTTTTCAATTAAACCATGAAATATGGACATCATACACCTTTGAAAAGTTGCTGGCGCATTGCACAGCCCAAAGGGCATCCTCCTGTAAGCGAAAATTCCGTAGGGGCAAGTGAAAGCTGTCTTGTGTTGGTCTTCAGGTGCCACCACGATCTGGTTGTATCCGGAGTATCCATCCAATAAGCAATAATGAGACTTTCCTGCAAGACGGTCAAGCATTTGATCAATAAATGGTAAAGGAAAATGATCCTTACGAGTTGTATTATTTAAAGCCCTATAATCAATGCAGAAATGCCATCCTGTAGTCGGTCTCTCGATCACTTCTTCTCCTCCAGGCTTGATAACTTTCTCGAAACCTCCCTTCTTCGGAATCATGTGAGTTGGGCTGACCCACTCGCTATCACTCGGAGCATATATAATGTTGTTGTCCAGCAACTTCATCACCTCCTTTTTCACAACCTCTTACATCTTCGGATTCAGTCTTCTCTGAGGTTGTCTTTTTGGCTTGCATCCTTCTTCCAGAATGATCTTATGCATCACAATAGACGGGCTGATCCCCCTTATGTCGGAAATCCCCCTTATGCATCACAATAGATATGCATCCTCAAGACTCTCTTCAACCTTTCAATCTCCAAGTCAGATAGCGCTGAATTAACGATCACTGGATAGGTGTCCTTCTCCCCTAGGAAGACATATTTGAGGCTATCTGGCAGTTCTTTTAACTCCACCACAAGGGCTTTGTTCTTTCTCTGTTCCTTCTTCAATTTTGCCTCTAGCTCTTCTTCTTTGGTCCTCAATTCCAGAAACTTCACATCTTGCTTGGGCCTGACTTCTGGTGCATCTTCCAGTGCGTTCACCATCTCTAGCAACTCATCACAAGCCTTATAAAGCTCATCAAAATCAAGGTTAGAGTGCAGAGAGTCATGAATAACTTCTTCCAAAGCATCTTTCTTTTTAAAACCAAAAGATAAGGGGAGAGATATTACCTCAATATTGTTTCACTCATCATACCTGTCCTCGTGCTTCTTCATCGCATCTGAGATAGAGAATGTAACCTTCTGATCATTAAACCGGAACGTCAGCTCTCCATCTCTCACATCAATCAGAGCTCCTCCAGTACGTAAGAATGGTCTCCCAAGAATTAAGGGCACATTCTTGTCTTCCTCCATATCTAGCACCACAAAATCCGCATGGAATATGAACTCCTTAACTTGCACCAGAACATCCTCTACTATCCCTCTTGGCTGTGAAAGAGAGCGATCTGCCATTTGGAGAGTAATGGTGGTGGGTTTGATCTCTCCGATCTGCAGTCTGTTGAAGATGGTCAGCGGCATCAGATTAATGCTCGCACCGGAATCGCACAAGGCATGACCAATCTCCAACCCACCAATAACACAAGGGATAGTAAAGCTCCCGGGGTCTTGCCTCTTAATAGGCATCTTTTTCTGAATCACAGCGCTGCACTCCTCAAACAGATTCACAGTCTCAAATTCCCCAAATTTCTTTCGTTGAGATACTGATTCCTTCCGGAATTTGGCGTACCCCGGAATATCTTGCAGAACCTCCAGCAATGGCAGATTAATCTGCACCTTTCTCAGATGTTCAAGAAACTTTGCAAATCGCTTGTTTATCTTATTCTTCTCCAGTCTTTGAGGAAAGGGTATGTTGTTCTCTTTGACAATTTCTCCAGAAGTGTTCCCCTTTTGTGTTTTGACTAGCTGGGGAGTCACTTCCAGTTCAACCTCCTCCTCTTCAGAACTCTTATCCTGATGCTCTTGATTATCCTCACCCGCTGTGGGGTTACTGGGCCCATCATATGCCCTACCACTCCTTGTGGTTATAGCACTGCAATTTTTCTTCGGGTTAACCTCAGTATCGCTGGGGAATTGCCCCTGCTTATGGTTCCCGCTCACATGCTTAGCAATAGTGGAGATTTGATTCTGCATTTCTGTCATCATGTTGTCGTACTTATCAAATCTCTTCTCAAGTTCCTCTTCTCCTGAACTTTGTCCTCTTCTGTCCTGCTGCCCATACTGCCTCCTCGGATTATCACCCCCGTTCCCTTGATTCGATCCTTCTCCTCGCTGCTCAAATCCAGGAGGTGGATTCATAGCATTATTCGGATTCCCATAAGATAGATTCGGGGTGGAATCGGTTATTGGGATGATATGGAGGGTTATCATTCTGATAGTATGGCCTTCGGTTGTTCCCATAATTTCCTCTACCAATGTAGTTCACATCATCAGCTGATTGGGCTTCCAATTGTCCCATCTCACTGTATTGATTTGGGATCTGAGTTCCTCCCCTTGAGGAACTCCCCATCTGCTGCTGTTGATGTTGCTGTTGAGCTCTTTCCAGAAGAAGAAGATCCATCTTTGTTTCCAAAGATGCCATCTCGCTGCACTGATTTGAAATCTGAGTGCCTCCTTTTGAGGAACTCCCCATCTGCTGCTGTTGCTGTTGAGCTCTATCCAGAAGGAGAAGGTCCATCTTTGTTTCCAAAGAAGCCATTTTTTCCTTCATCTCTTCCTGATCCCTCGTAGCAGCGACACTCTTCACAACTCTGTAGTCCCTTCTTTCTTTCGACCATTTGTAACTGTTTTCTGCTAGCTTTTCAATTGCCCTCATGGCCTCATCTTCCTCTAGATTAAGGAAATCTCCTCCACCAATGTTATCCAGTCGGAGTTGTGTGTCATTATCCACTCCAGCATAAAAGAGGCAAATGATCTCTGCATCAGACATCCCATGTTTTGGACATTCCCTCAGCATTTCTCAAAACCTGTCCCATGCCTCATACATCGGCTCATCATATTGCTTGCTGAAGGCCTGAATTTCTGCCTTCCTTTTCAGTGTCAGCCCCGGTGGGAAATACTTCAACAAAAACTTCTCCTTCAGATCTGCCCATGTTCTTATCTCATTCTTCTTCAACCCAATCAACCACGACTTAGCTTCGTCCTTCAAGGAGAAGGAAAACAAGTACATCCTGATTTGCTCCTGGGGGACCTGGTTAATCTTTATCATGTCTGCCACCTCCAGGAACTGCGTGATATGATTGTTCGGATCTTCATTAGGTTTCCCTCCGAATTGATTCTTCTGTACCATCTGAGCAAGCTGTGGTGTGATCTCGAAATGAGTAGCGTCAGTCCGCAGATTGAATCCATCAGTAGATTCTCCCCTCGAAGGTCGGAACAGATTTTGAAGAGGATTTCTCCTCTCTTCTCTACGCTCCCTTCCCTCCGCGTTATTGTTAACTTGGGCTCGGACTTCTTCCAGCTGCCTTTGCAGATTCTCGATCAGCTGTCTCTCATTCCTCTGATCCTCCTCAGCCATGTCTTCTTTCACTTCTACCTGTGCTGCCTGTTCTTATATTTTCTTCGCCTTAGCCCTTGTAATCATGCACCACCTGCACCAACAAGAACTAGAATTAAGTAACTATATAATAAATCTAGACTACCAAGCTCGTAAATCTCCTAATATCAAACAACAACCTACAACTTGAGTCCCCGGCAACGGCGCCAAAACTTGATTGCAGTATTTTTATCAAGTAAAATTATCGAACACGAAGACTCAATTTGCCCGTTGTTTAAGTAAAAGGGACTGATTTTGGAACTCAATATCTAGACGCGATAAAATAACTTTGAATATCAAACTCTAAACTGTCTAGCATTCAATTTCAATTAAAAGCAATGAAGTAAAATTCAATTCAACTAAATAAAATCCAAAAGAGAACGGTTGAGGAATATAGGATGGATTGGGGTGAAATATGACTATGTTTGGATTTGTCAACTTTACTAACCAATTTCAATAGATAGAATGGGTCGGTTCATCAAATTCTAGTTACAACCCTTAATACCGGTGCAATAACAGTCGATTAATTTCAATCTCAACCTAAGTCTAGGTATGTTGATTTCAATTAACTCCCAAAAGCTCAAGAACACAATGACCTAGATACCAATTCACCTATCTTCTAAGTGAAACAATACCCAATTATTATTGCAATCCCCTCTAATTCACAAACCTATCAAGTTAGTTCATTGAGGCATACTTTCCAACACATGGTGATCAATCATGAAAGGAACACAAATTAAATCCACAATAATAATCAAAACCTTGAAAACATCAATAATTCAAATCCAAACAATATTCAAATCGTCCCAATCACATCCAAATCCTCAACTATGAGTTTAGCCACTCATGAATACAATGAAAACTATCAAAACCACAAAGTAGAACATAGAAGAGAAAGGAGAACAAGAAAGCTTAGGATTTTAATGATGAATCTTCAATCTAGCTT
>JAPKLW010001192.1:0-63031 GCA_026898455.1 Plectranthus barbatus
ATTTGCCGCTGTTATTATAATTAATCTGTTAGAAATAGCAGTGATCAGTCGACATGAGAACCACGAGGCAAGGAGAAATCTAAATGAGGATATTGATAAGTGGTTTGAGAAATACGATGGTATGCTAGCCGATATCCAAATCCAAATCTCTTCGATAGCTAAGCAATTGAGTGGGAAGCACCAAAAGTGACATGGAAACAATTCAAAAGAATAGCTGCAACGTTGTGGATGAGGAGCGAGTAGATGAGGATAATATCTTGATGATGAATCCTAAGGTGGAGAAAGTGGAGATTGATGAAAAGCAAAAAGTTGTGGATGATGAAGCAAATAAGAGAAATGAAAAGAAGAATGGGATTGAGAATCAAAAAGAGGAAGTGAAATTCTTTGACTATGTGAAGAAAGTTGACATCGAAATGCCTCTACCGGAGGAGATCCAACGAGTTCCAATGTTGGATAAATTGATTGAAGATGAGTCAAGGTCAAAGAGTGATTTCATAGAGGATGAACCTTTGGTAGAAGAAGAGCCAAGTGAGGAAGTTGAAGTTAAAAGTGAAAGTAACATAGCAAGTAAGAAGGATGACCCAGGAAGTTTTGTGATTGCTTGTAAGATTGGGGACACCGCCATGAACAAATCATGTCTTGCAAATGGCAAATCACGCTTTGTTTTGTCCAAGAGGTGTTTTGGTAGATGTGAATGTGAAAGTGTTGGAGTTTAACTTTCCGGGCTATTACTTGGTAGTTGATATGAAGAATAGAGGGGGAGTACACTTGATTTTTGAGCAACCATTTTTGCATACAGTCGATGCTTTGTTTGACTGAAGAATGGGAGCTCACTCTTCAATGTGAAGGTAAAAGAGTGGTGTTTCTTTTCCCTCAAAGGTTTTGGAAGGTGTGAATGAAAGGAAAAGTTTTAGAGCTTGAAACATAAGAAAATTTGGGTTTAGAAAGGAGTTTGAACTTAGAGGATGAATTAAAGTGGGGATCTAAGGATGGTGTACATGCAGGAAGGCAAGGATGAGTATGATGAATCGGGGGATTATTTTGAGCAAGGAGGTTTGAGAACCAAGAAGGCTAGAGTGGAAGATGACCTGCCTCGAAGTGCAAGGAGAAAACTCATTTTTTAGAGTGAGTCTTGGGCAAAATAAAAAGGTATGCACTCCGGTTAAGCCCCATTAGATAATGATTGAAGCTACAAGGTATGGAGTCAAGCTAATGACTTAAAACAAGTGCTTATTGGGAGGCAACCCAATTTTATTTGCTTTTAGTTGTTTCGCTTTAAATAAATGTTTAGTTTGTCTGGTTTTGTTATTTTGGTTGATATGATGTTTCAATAAGGGATGAATGATCTTTGGTGATGTTTTTGTGGACAAATTGTGTTTTGGTGTTGAGAAATTGAAGTTTGGGGGGTGTAAATTCGCCCCAACGCTGAGAATGTGCATGGAAAGAAGGAGGGGAGCTGGAAAATAGAGAGAAATCTTGCCCTAAACTAAAAAGATCTCATCCTAGACTTCAAAATATCGATCAAACATGCCCCTGTTCTACCTTGGGTTCGGTCAAGCTTGACTGGGATTTCTAATTGCTGGAGGACAGAGCTTAATCCCGAACGAACCCAGAATTGTATTACCTTGGGTTTGGTCAAGATCGGTCGAGAATTTCAAAAATGACTGGGATAGAGAACGATCCCGACCGAACCCGTAGGATCCCAGCCGGGATCCGTTGCATTTTTAAAAGGGATCTAGGGCTCATTTCACCCCAACTCGATTTATAGCAAAATCTTTACTTCCAAATTTTAAATTCTTGCTTTACCCATCAATCTTGTGTGAAACTTACCTCTGATTTCTCATTATGGCCAACAAGAGACCATGAGGGAGTCAACCAACTACAGGAATCCATCGCCCCACAAATTTCAATGATGAGGAGTATTCATGGTACAAAACTGTTGTGGAGAAGAATGTCGTGGGAACGCGGTATCCATGTGGAGAAATATTGGCAGCCTTAGAGTTAAAGAGTGATGTCTGGTATCTGCTTACCCGCCTTGGTTGGAAGAGTTACTTAACGGGGCTATGGCCGGCATACACGGATCTCACAAATGTGTTCATGGCCTCCATAACAGTGATGAAAAGCTCGGGAGGCGTCCCTCTATTGCGGCTTTCAAGGTTAGAGGTCAATAATATATTTTAACTAGGCAAGAATTAGATGAAATATGTGGTTTTGATGCCAATGCTATATTTTGTCTGGATGATTTAAATGTTGCTACATTTTGGGAGTCTATTTCTGGGATTAAATCTTAAGGTGTATTTCATATCAAGTCTGCAAAAGCATAGTTGATTAGGAATCCTATAATTAGGTACATTCATAAGGTAGTAGGTGGTTCTGTTTGTGGGCGACATGAATTTGGGAATAAGCTTTCGTATAAGATGTATATGTTGTATTGTATGATGCATGACTTGAAGTTTTTGATGGGGGGACTTGTTATGGATGCATGGAGTAGAGTGGTTGGTCTGAAAACCCCCACAATTTGTGGTGGGGGAATGCTTACTCCGATTTTTAGGCATTTTCACATTCTTTTGATTGGTCCTAATGCCCCGGGATTTCCATTAGACATTGCTTCACTTGTGGCTGGTAGGTTCTTGGTCCCAACTATCCATGAGGTCTTATTACAAATTTGGGGAGAAGGTGATTGAGATGCCTCATTCGGGATTGACTACTGTGTTGGATTTGAATGATAGATCTAATTGGTTGATGGATTTCGAGGATCATCAAGATTTTGTTGGCATCTTGACTAGCATTAGTTACTTTCACTCCAATAATTACTTGGCACAACAACATCATCAAGGAGTTGGGGAAGGAACTAGTTCTCAAGCACCACAGTCTATGGAGAAATGGCAGCGATAGATGTTCTCAATGATTCAAAAAATGACTGACACGGTTGATTTTTTGTCTCTTTCTATGATGGGCCTTGATGTGAGAATGACCTCTATTCAGGGGGATTAAGCGGCATTTTAGACTAGCTACTTGGCCAATCAGTCTGCTACAGCTTCCCATTTCGAGGGCATTGATTTGAGACTTGGAGAGATCCACGGGGATGTCCGGGAGCTGGAGCATCGCATTCCAATGCCATACCACCGCTGTCGTGATGGATCGCCATAGAACCGAGAAGAGTTATGGTCACTGTAGTTTATTTTAAAAATTAGTCTCACTTGACTAAGTTTGGGGGATGTGCCAGTTGCCGGTTTCGGTTTACTCTTCTCCCTCTTTGGATTAGATGATTTCCCTTATGGATTTGGATATTGTTACATTTGATGGATTAGATATGGTTTTATTATACTTTATACTTTTGGATTTGGTTATGATGGATGTTGAATGGTTTTTATCTTTTTATTGATGGATGTTGATTTCAGTTTCATTATTTTATTGTTTTTGCATTTTGGTTGATGAATGGTATGTGGAATGTATGGTGGAGCGAGAAGAACATTGTTTGATTTTGATTTAGGGATGGAATGTTTGGTGGAAAGATGTTTGGATGAAGATAATTGTTTGAATGAATGCTCATATTTTTTGTTATTGTGGAAGTTGTTTTGAAGTGAGATTTTAAATTGGTGGATATGGACTTTTGTTGACTTGATTTATGCTCAAACGGTGGTGTGTTTGTGTTTGTGTTTAGTAGGTACAATAAGGCCGATGGAGAGTGGTTTAATTGTGGTTGCCGATTGGTAACACATTCTATCGGTTCTCTTGCTATTTAGTTATTGTTGTTGATTGCATAGTTTTGTTTTAGGTTGATTGCATGTTTGTGTGTTGTGTGTTGAACCTGAATTAGTTGTGAGATCTACTCTTGATGAACTAGTGGAGTTTGATTCCTATTTGAACATATGATAGGGCGTAATCATTGATATGGAAGCATGCTTAGGTTGAACTTTTAAATTGCCGAGCTTTGTGTGTGTTAATGCTTGAGACTTGACAAAAGTCGTGAGAATTGAGCTTTGATATTGTCATATCTTTTTGATTGTGAGAGGCGAGATTGAGAGTGAAAAATCTAGAACTGACATCCGTTCTCTATCTATTAGCATGAGCTTTAAACTAGAAAATGATATTAGGCCATCGATCCCTAGTCCTACCTTGCTAAGGGGTTATATTTTGATCATTATTTTCCTTTCATACAGTTTTTCCCCATGATTGAGCTTTAATGGAGATTTTTTTAAAATATACTTAGGAATAAGTTTGGGGGATGTGTGTATGAGGGTGAATACTGATGTTGTGAGTGTGGGTATGGGAATTGGTGAAATAGAATCCCGTTTGTTGAGGCAAAGAAAGAAATTGAAGAGTTGAAAAGAAAAGTGGTGCAAGTCAAATAAAAATAGGCACCAATGAAAAAAATGAGAAAACATTGATGAAAAGAAAAGAAAAAAAAGAAAGATTGCAAGTGCATGGTGAAAAAAAAAAAATCAAAAGCAAAAGAAAGTGAAGTTCAGTAAGTCACAGAAAGTGGTTTTGTTGAGCAAATGCTTGGGGGTTTGGGAATTTGTGGAGTTTAGTCACTTCGGTCTAAAACTACCTACCTTTAGTCAACCACGTTGTAACCAAATCAAAGATCTTCTTGATTCTAGAATATAGCTGGTTGTAGTATAGTGGTGAGATAGGATGCAAGCCTATGGAAGTCGAAATTGATTCTATCATTGTTTTTATCAATCTTGTTGAGAGGTTTGAGTCTCTTGCATTAATCATTGCACAAATTTAGGTGATAATCTCGTTTTATTGAGGCATGCTAAGATTAATATGATGAGCTATGAGGTATTGCACTAGGTGGGATGATTTCATTACTTTGTTTTGATTGAGGACAATCAAAGATTCAAGTTTGGAGGATTATGATATGTGTGTGAAATGACAAATTTATCGATGATTTGTGTGCTTGTTTATGTTTATTTCACCCACATATCATATGTTTTTGTTGTTATTTCGTGTTTTGTTGTGTTGATGTTGTGTAGGGAAGCAAATGAGCATAAATCACCAAGTTTTGCCAGCATTTCGTGGAATTTCGACCCATATCTTGCACAAGCTAAGGAAATCTCAACCCGGTTGGAGTGAGAGGAGCAGCAGGGGTGAAATAGAGCCAAATCCCGACCCAAGCCCGTCTTGGTTCGGTCGAGATTTTCTTTAAAAAGACAAATCTCAGTCGAGCTAGATCGGTCCCGGGCGAGATCTTGCGAATGCTTTTGGCGGTTTTTCAGTTCTGGTGAATCCCGAGCGAGATGGATCAGTCCCGGGCGAGATCTGGGCCTTTCCACTGAATATAAAAAGGGGAGAAACGAATTTGGCAAGGACTTTTGTCAAAAATTTAGACGGTTATTCACTTGAAAATCATTTCCCACTCTCTCCAAACATCAATTAATGAGGATCCAAGTCAAATCACATCTAATTGATGAAGATATGAAGATCAAGGAGTAGATTAAGGACAAATCCAACAACATTGGGGGAATTTCTATCCTATTCTTATCTTGTAATGTATTTGATTTGTTTATATAATCAATTGAACACAATTGAAGGTATGTGTAGTTTGATTCATTTGTATATTGGTTGAATGAAGCTTTGGATCATTTGATTGAATTGAATTGCTTGTTTACCTTCACCTAATTAATTACACGGACTAGAGCTTTTATCCTAATCACATAGTGTAGGAATTAACCAACTATGTGTGTGTTAAGCTCCGAAATTGAAGTCAATACACGAATCTAATAGTCATGAATAATGTGATGGCGTATAGGTATTGAACCAATCCATGTGCGGTGATAGCCTATAGGTTGATTAGCTATGATCCATTTGGAGTGTGGTTAGATTCGATAACGTAACAGTTTGAGCATTTAACCTCATCAACTCCTAATTCATCGGTACTAAGTGGATTAGGAAGTCTAGGGTGGATTGACCATTGTTAAGTGAATTAAATATTTGTTTGCAGCATTGTATTCTATCATTGTTGGTTAATTGTGGATTTCAAACCAATATCCTATTTTACATCATTTGTTGAACTAATTGGACTTGTCTTGTTCTTACAATTGTTTGATTGTTTGTATGTTATGTTTCATGTTTTGGTTATTGTTTCCCTAGTTAGATAGATTAGATTCATTTCATTGCCTAGTGTAATTGCAAAACTCAATGACTAATCAAACTTGGATATAGTTGCAATACATAATTAGCTAGTACTTTGGCAAGCGGATTGAGAAGAAACCAGATTGATATTTTATTCTTTCATCGCACTAGAGATTTAATTGGCTTTTGTTGATTGAAAATTTAATGCGTATCAAGTTTTGGCGCCATTGATCAGGAACTTCATTGAGTAGGTTGCAAGATATTGGTGAAAGTGTGTTACTTGTAGTCCAAGTGTTTGTTAATTTGTTTGTTTGATTAAAGTTTGTTTATTTGGTGATTGGAACTTTTGGAATCTTGTAGGTGGTTTATGATCACGAGATTTAAAGCTCGTTTGTTGGAGGAAGAACTAAGAAGACGAGGAGTTGAAACAATTGAGTTTGACATGGAGAACTGTAGGGAAGTTACGGAAAAGATGGACGAATCGCAAAGGCAATTAGAGGAGATGAGAGCAGCTTTTAATGAAAGAAATGAGCCAAGGAGGCCTTTACAAAATTTGGTCCGACCACAACGAGACTGATCACTGTAAAAATTATAGTTTTATTATAATATAGCGATGCAAATAAATTTATAAACCCAAAGGTATGTCAAACCCACATGGATAGTACAACGAAATCATCTCATGTACTGGCATAGTTTATCTATTCTTTGTTTGAGAAAATCCAAATTTGAATAGGGTTTTTGTTTTGAAAAACAGAAAATGACTTGGGAATAAAATTCAATAATAAAAAGCACAGATTCTAGGGAAATCAACCAATCCAATCAACATGCAATAACCAATCAATCCAAACCCAAAATAATCATTAAGGTGGGAAATCTGTTATTTTGGAATTAATTCCTTTGTTGGGCAATTAAAACCTAGATTACTAGAAAGTGAATTTTACCTCTCGGTCTCAAGAACACAAACTAGTCAATCTCAATAAAGATACAGATTTAAAAACCCTACAACTAATTCTTCTTTTTGAGACAGAAACCAATTATATCAAAATTCTATTTTCGTATTATTAATTATCTCCTCTCGGTCTCAAATTAATAACTATAAACCTAATCCAATTTTTATCTCTCGATCCTTCAATTGAAAATAGATTTTGGAGTGAAAAACATAGAATTTGAACCAATTAATTAAGGGTTGGATTTAATTGAATTAACACATACTGCAAAGGATGGAGAAAACCCTAGAACCTGTTAAGGGTTCTAGCCTAACATATTAAAATCACACATTGAAAAAGATGAAAAGAAACTTGAATCATTAAAACAATAGGAACCTTGAAGTACTTTTGAATGTCTTGAATCCAAAGCAACAATAAAAATAAAGAGTACTAGGAAATTAAATTGCTGAAAATTAAAGTAAAAATAATAAGGAATTGAACATTAAGGACTGAAAAGAAGATTTGAAGACTCAATTTTCGAGCTATATGAGTCTTATTTATAGGGGGAGAAATCAAATCTTCAAAAGGTAATGGCTTGGGAAGGAAAAATCTCCAAATTGGGCAAAAATATGCCTTTCCGGTGCGCATTTCGATTGACGGGATGCTTGTTGATCGACAGGGCTGCAAATCACAATTTTCCAGAATTTGACCTCTGTCTCGATCGACAGGGGCCCTGTCTTTCGAGACAGAAACCTCTGTGTCGACTCCCTCTGCGTAGTCTCACAGTTTTGGTCATAACTTGTGCTCTCGAACTCCGATTGACCCAATTCTAGTTGTGTTGGAAAGCTAACTCAAAGATCTTTCTATTTCAATGTTCCATTAGGTCAGATTCCACGTGTGTAAGAATTTGTGACTGTTCCTTTGGACATCAACTGCTTTCGGCACGGGTTTTCATTGATTTTAGCCTAAAACCAGCAAAATATTACCATGACAAGCATAATATCCCCTATAAACACTTCATGCTTGATTATTAACTAAAAACTCAGGTAAATGCAAGAGACTAATAAGAAAACAACGTGATAAGTGAGGCAAATTACGAGCTTATCAGAGACCATGCCACGAGAAGTTTTTGGCTTGGGGTCAATGCGACGCAGTTTAAGATAAAGCCCCAACTAGTGCAAATGATCCAGAACAATCAATATGGTGGGCATGGAACGGAAGATCCCAATGCTCATATCTCCCGGTTCTTGGAGATTACCGACACAATCAAGATTAACTAAGTGCCGCAAGATCACATAAGGATGAGACCTTTCTCATTCTCTCTTCAAGATGGAGCGAGGCATTGGTTTGAAGGGTTGGATAAGGGGAGTATAACTTCTTGGGATGAGCTGCAAGAAAAGTTTCTTCAAATTTTCACACCGAGTCTTACTTTGAAGAGAAGGGCCGATATAACCTCATTTGGACGAAGATATGATGAACCATTGTATGAAGCTTGGGATCGTTTCTGGGACTTGATCCAAAGGTGTCCAAGATATGGCTTGTCAACGAGTCAACAAATTTGTCAATTCTATGGGGCTCTCAACTACGAGACCAAAGTTATGGTGGACACGTCTTCTGGAGGATCATTCATTGACCAAGAGAAGGGTTAAGCATGGAGAACAATTGAGAACATGGATGAGAATAACTATCAATGGCCGAAAGAAAGAAAGGCCTACCGAACAGTGAAGGTAGTGGATGAGAGAAATGAAAGTGAAGAATTGAATGAGGAAATCACTATGATGCAAAAGAAAATGGATATGCTTACTACCTATAGTGGGAGGAAGGATGAGTTGATGATGGTAAAGAGGGAAGAGATGTACCCGAAGAATGTGAGCTTTGTGAATCAACGAATGGGGTTCAATAATACCCGTGGCCCCCTACAACCTACGGGGGAACATGTACTACCGTCCTTACAATCGGTTCCATCCCAACTTCTTCTATGCTAATCCAGACAATTCTTTGAATCCACCCATGCATATGGAGAATGCCGGGAGTAGTTCACAAGGAGGATACATGACAGGAGGTAGTAGTCGACATGAGAACCACGAGGCAACGAGGAATCTAAATGAGGATATTGATAAGAGATTTGAGAAATACGATGGTATGCTAGCCAATATCCAAATCCAAATCTCTTTGATAGCTAAGCAATTGAGTGGGAAGCACCAAGCGGGTAAGTCTCCAAGTGACACAGAAACAATTCAAAAGAAAAGCTGCAATGTTGTGGATGAGGAGCGAGGAGATGAGGATAATATCTTTGTGATGAATCCTAAGGTGGAGAAAGTGGAGATTGATGAAGAGCAAGAAGTTGTGGAAGATGAAGCAAATAAGAGAATTTAAAAGAAGAATGAGACTGAGAATCAAAAAGAGAAAGTGATATTCTTTGACTATGTGAAGAAAGTTGACATCAAGATGCCTCTACCGGAGGAGATCCAACGAGTTCCCATGTTGTATAAATTGATTGAAGATGAGTCAAGGTCAAAGAGTGATTTCATAGAGCCAAGTGAAGAAGTTGAAGTTAAAAGTGAAAGAAAAAATCAAGTAAGAAGGATTACCCAGGAAGTTTTGTGCTTGATTGTAAGATTGGGGACACCGTCGTGGACAAAGCATTATGCGACTCCGAAGCTAGCGCAAACATTATTTCATGGACATTGTTCAAAGAGTTGAATGTTGGGGTGTTAAAGCCGAAAAATCATGTTTTGTAAATGGCAAATCACACTTTATTTTGTCCAAGAGGTGTTGTGGATGATATGAATGTGGAATTGTTGGAGTTTAACTTTCAGGATGATTTCTTGGGAGTTGATATGAAGAATAGAGGGGGAATACATTTGATTTTTGGGCGACCATTTTTGCATACATCCGATGCTTTGTTTGATATGAAGAATGGGGAGCTCACTCTTCAATGTGAAGGTGATATGTGTGTAATTTGAGCTATTTTTAGAGTTTTTAATTAAATAATTTGATTGAATTAGGTGCACAAATCCCACTCGGGACACACTTGTCCCATTCAGGACAACCATCCCACTCGGGACACACACCATCCCATTCGGGATGCAACTGTCCCGCTAGGGACCGAGGCCTGGGAGGCATGCATTCCATTCGGTACTCGGAAATTTGGCGTAACTTTCAGCTAGCCAAAGCCTGTCTCGCTCGGGAGGAGCCTGTCCCGCTCAGGACCCACATCCCACTTGGGACCGTTCCGTCCCACTGGGACCAGATGAGTTTTCTTGAGATCTTTAAAGTTTCATTCCGCTCGGGAGGCAAGTTTACAAAAGGGGTCCCGCTCGGGACCAAATTACTGTGTTTGGTAGATTTGTCAGCTATAAAAGGGCAAGAGAGGTCATAATTTAGGGGTTGAACTATTATTTACCGTAGAGAGAAAGGAGACACGAGAGATAGAGAGAAAAACGAGTTCAAGAGCCAAGAATCGAAGATTAAAGGGAGGAATCAAAGCTAGAGTTGAAGATTCATCCCCAAAGCCTAAGATTTCTTGTTCTTTATTTCCTCGATGTTTTTTTGAGATATTGATGTTTTTAATTATGTTCATGAGTAACTAAACTCATTGTTAAGGATTAGGATGTGATAGAGAACGATTTGGGATATTATTTGGATTTGAATAATTGAATTTCCGATGGTTTGTTTATTGTTGTGCTTTTGAATTTGTATTCCTTGCATGTTTGATCACCATGTGTTGGAAATTATGCCTCAATGAACTAGCTTGATAGGCTTGTTAATTAGAGGGGATTGCAATGATAATTGGGTGTCATTTCACTTAGAGGATAGGTGATTTTATATCTAGGTCTTTAATTCTTGAGCTTTTGGGAGTTAATTGAAGTCAATAAACCTAGACTTAGGTTGAGATTGAGGTTAATCTACTGTTGTTGCACCGGTACTAAGGGTAATCACTATAATAAGCGAATTGATTCAAACTATTTAACGGAAATAGGTTCATAGTGTTGACAAGTCCAAACATATTCCTAATCTACTCAATTCATCCTAAGTCCCTCGACTGTTCTCTCTTGGTAATCTTAAATTAGTTGTTTGGTATTTTATTTAGTTATTTGCATTAATCTTTAAGGTTTTAGGTAATTTACAATTGATCATTCGAAGTTGTTTTATCGCATCTAGATATTGAAGTTTTCAAATCAGACCCTTTTATTCATCGCAATGGGCGAGTTGAGTCTCTGTGTTCGATAATTTTTACTTGATAAAAATTTATTGCATTACAAGGTAAAGGAGTGGTGTTTTCTTTTCCCTCAAAGGTTGTGGAAGGTGTGAAGGAGGGAAAAGTTTTCGAGCTTACAAAAGAGAAGAGAATTTGAGTTGAGAAAGGAGTTGGAACTCAGAGGATGAATTCAATTTGGGATCTAAGGATGATGTACATAGAGGAAGACAAGGATGAGTATGATGAATCGGGGGATTATTTTGAGCATGGAGGTTTGTGAACCAAGAAGGCTAGAGTGGAAGATAACCCGCCTCAAAGTGCAAGAAGAAAGCTAATTTTTCTGGGTGAGTCTTGGGCAAAAGAACAAGGTATGCACTCCGGTTAAGCCCCATTTGATAATGATTGAAGCTACAAGGTATGGAGTCAAGCTAATGACTTAAAACAAACGCGTATTGGGAGGCAACCCAATTTTATTTGCTTTAAGTTGTTTTGCTTTGAATAAATGTTTAGTTTGTTGGGTTTTGTTGATTTAGGTTGAAATGATGTTTCAATAGGATTAATGATCTTTGGTGATGTTTTTGCAGACAAATTGTGTTTTGGTGTTGAGAAATTGAAGTTTCGGGGGTGTAAATTCGCCCCACTCCTGAGAATGAGCATGAAAAGAAGCAGGGAAGCTGGAAAATAGAGAGAAATCTCGCCCCAGACAAAAAAGATCTCGCCCCAAACTGCAAAATATCGACCGAAGGTCGAGCTCGACTAGGATTTCAAATTGGTGGAGGACAGAGATAAATCCCGACAGAACCCAGAATTGTACTGCCTTGGGTTCGATCCAAATTGGTCAAGAATTTTAAAAATTTCTGGGACGGAGAAGGATCCCGATCGAACCCACAAGATCCCGGCCAGGATTTCGCGTATTTTTAACAGGGATCTAGGGCTCATTTCACTCCAACTCGATTTCTAGCAAAATCCTCACTTCCAAATTTTAAATTCTTGCTTTTCCCATCAATCTCGTGCAAAACTTACCTCTGATTTCTCATTATGGCCAGCAAGAGACCACATGGAGTCAACCAACTACAGGAATCCATCGCCCCACCAATTTCAATGATGTAGAGCATTCAATGTACAAAATTGTTGTGGAGAATAATGTCGTGGTAACGCGGTATCCATGTGGAGAAATGTTGCCAGCCTTGGAGTTGAAGAGTGATGTCTACTATCCGCTTCTTGCCTTGGTTGGAAGAGTTGACCAGAATACATGAATCTCACAAAGGAGTTCATGGCCTCCGTAACGGTTATGAAAGGCTCGGGAGGCATCCCTCTATTTGTGGCTTTCAAGCTTAGAGGTCAAGAATATATTTTAAATAGGCAAGAATTAGATGAAATATATGGTTGTGATTTCAATGCTATATTTTGTCCGGATGATTTGAATGTTGCTACATTTTGGGAGTCTATTTCTGGGATTAAATCTGAAGGTGTGTTTCATTTCAAGTCTGAAAAAGCATCATTGATTAGGAATCCCATAATTAGGTACATTCAAAAGGTAATAGGTGATTTTGTTTGTGGGCGACATGAATCTTGGAATGTGCTTTTGTCTGAGATGTATATGTTGTATTGTATGATGCATGGCTTGAAGTTTTCGATGGGGGGACTTGTTATGGATTCGTGGAGTAGAGTAGTTGGTCTGAAAACCCCCACAATCTGTGGTGTGGGAGTGCTTACTCCAATTTTTAGGCATTTTCACATTCTTTTGACTCGTCCTAATGCCCCGAGTTTGCCATTAGACACTGCTTCACTTGTGGCTGGTAGGTTTTCTTGGTCCCAACTAGCCATGGGGTCTTTTATTACAAATCTGGGGATAAGGTGATTGATATGCCTCATTCGGGAATGACTACTGTGTGGGATTTGAATGATAGATCTAATTTGTTGATGGATTTCTAGGATCCTCAAGATTTTGTTGGCATCTTGACAAGCAATGGTTACTTTCACTCCAATAATTACTTGGCACAACAACAGCATCAAGGAGTTGGGGAAGGAAATTGATCTCAAGCACCACAGCCTATGGAGGGATGGCATCGGCAAATGTTCTCAATGATGCAAAGAATGGCTAACACGGTTGATTCTTTGTCTCCTTCTACGCAGGTCCTTGATGTGAGAATGACATCTATGCAGGGGGATTTCGTGACATTTCAGACTAGCAACTTGGCCGATCAGGCTGCTACAGCTCTCCGGTTCGAGGGCAATGACTTGAGACTTGGAGATATCCACGATGATGTTCGAGAACTGCAGCACCGCATTCCCATGCCATAACGCCGCCGCTGTGATAGATCACCACAAAATCGAGAAGAGTGATGGTCACCGCAGCCTATTTTACAAACTTAGTCTCACTTGACTAAGTTTGGGGGGATGTGCAGGCTGCCGGTTTCGGTTTACTCTTCTCCCTATGCTACTGCATCTCTATTCTACCTTGTTTGGATTAGATGATTTCCCTTATGATTGGATTTGGATATTGTTACATTTGATGGATTCGATATGGTTGTATTATACTTTATACTTTTTGATTTGGATATGATGGATGTTAAATGGTTTTTATCTTATTATTGAGGGATGTTGATTTCGGTTTTATTGTTTTTTCTTTTTACATTTTGGTTGATGAATGGTATGTGGAATGCATGGTGGATCTAGAGGAACATTGTTTGTTTTTGATTTAGGGATGGAATGTTTGGTGGAAAGATGTTTGGATGAAGATAATTGTTTGATTGAATGCTCATATTTTTGTTATTGTGGACTTTTTTTGAAGTGAGATTTTGAATTGGTGGATATAGACTTTTTTTGAAATGATTTATGCTTAAATGGCGGTGTGTTTGTGTTTGTGTTTAGTAGGTACAATAAGGCCGATGGAGAGTGGTTTGATCATGGATGCTGATGGGTAACACATTCTATCGTTTCTCTTGCCAATTAGTTATTATTGTTGATTGCATAGTTTTGTTTTAGGTTGATTGCATGTTTGTGTGTTATGTGTTGAACCCGAATTAGACTTGAGATCTACACTTGATCAACTAGTGAATTTGATTCATATTTGAACCTATGATAGGACGGAATCATTGATATCGAAGTATGCTTAGGTAGAACTTTTAAATTGTCGAGATTTGTGTGTGTTAATATTTGAGACTTGAGAAAAGTCATGAGAATTGTGCTTTGATATTGTCATATCATTTCGATTGTGAGAGGCGAGATTGGAAGTGAGAAATCTTGAACTTGTTCTCTATCTATTAGCATGAGCTTTAGACTAAAAAATGATATTAGGCCATCGATCCCTAGTCCTACCTTGCACATTTGGGGTATAAGGGGTTATATTTTGATCGTTATTTTCCTTTCATACCATTTTTCCCCGTGATTGATCTTTAATGGAGATTTTTTTAAATATATACTTAGGAATAAGTTTGGGGGATGTGTGTATGCGGGGGAATACTGATGTTGTGAGTGTGGGTATGGGAATTGGTTTATTTTGGTGAAATAGAATCCCGTTTGTTGAGGCAAAGAAAGAAATTGAAGAGTTGAAAAGAAAAGTGATGCAAGTCAAATAAAAATAGGCACCAACGAGAAAATCAGAAAAGATTGATGAAAAGAAAAGGATAAAAAAGAAAAAAAAGAATACATGCAAGTACATGGTGAAAAAAAAGAAATCGAAGGCTAAAGAAAGTGAAGTTGAATAAGCCTCAGAAGTGGTTGTGTTGAGCAAATGCTTGGTGGTTTGGGAATTTGAGGAGTTTAGTCACTTCGGCCTAAAAGCACTTACCTTTAGTCAACCACGTTATAACCAAATCAATGACCTTCTTGATTCTAAAATCTAGCTCGTTGTAGTATAGTGGTGAGATAGGATACAAGCATATGGAAATCGAACTTGATATCTTGTGCTCAACGGTCCTAAACATGAAAGGGAGTGAATTTCATTGTTTTTATCTATCTTGGTGAGAGGTTTGATTCTCTTACATTAATCGTTGCACAAATTTAGTTGATAATCTCGTTTGATTGAGGCATGCTAAGATTAATATGATGAGCTATGAGGTATTGCATTAGGTAGGATGATTTCATTACTTTGTTTTGATTGAAGACAATCAAAGGTTCAAGTTTGGAGGTTTATGATATGTGTGTGAAATGACCAATTTATCAATTGATTTGTGTGCTTGTTTGTGTTTATTTCACCCACATATCATATTTTTTTGTTGTTTTTTCGTATTTTGTCGTGTTGATGTTGTGTAGGGAAGCAAATGAGCATAAATCACCAATTTTTGCCAACGTTTAGGGGAAGTTCGACCCATATCTTGCACAAGCTAAGGAAATCTCAACCCGGTTGGAGTGAGAGGAGCAGCAGTGGTGAAACAGAGCCAAATCCCGACCCAGGCCCATCTTGGTTTTGTCGAGATTTGCCTCTATAAGAAAGATCTCGACCAAACTCTGCAGAGCTCGACCGAGATATGCTCTACAGAGGCAAATCTTGGTTGAGCTAGATCGGTCCCAGGAGAGATCCTTCAAATGCTTTTGGCAGTTTTTAGTTCTGGCAAATCCTGGGCAAGACGGATCGGTCCACTTAATATAAAAAGGGGAGAAACGAATTTGGCATGGACTTTTGAAAAAATTTAGACGGTTATTCACTTGAAAATTATTTCCCACTCTCTCCAAACATTAATTAAGGAGGATCCAAGTCAAATCACATCCAATTGATGAAAATATGAAGATCAAGGAGTAGATCAAGGCCAAATCCAACAACAATGGCGGAATTTCTGTCATATTTGTATCATGTAAAAGATTTGTTTTGTTATTGTACTCAATTGAAGTTATGTGTAGCTAGATTGATTTGGATAATGGTTGAAGGTAGCTTTGGATCATTTAATTGAATCAAATTGCTCTTTTACCTTCACCTAATTAATTGCACACACTAGAGCTTTTAGCCTAATTACATAGTGTAGGCATTAACCAGCTATGTGTGTGTTAGGCTCCAAAAATGCAGCCAATCCGCTGATCTAGGAGTCGTGAATTGTGTGATAGCATATAGGTATTGAACCAATCCATGTGCGGGGATAGCCTATAGGTTGATAATCTACGATCCATTTGGAGTGTGGTTAGATTCGATAACGTAACAATTTGAGCATTTAACGTCATCAACTCCTAATTCACCGGTACTAAGGGGATTAAGAAGTCTAGGGTGGATTGGCCATTATTTGGTGAATTAAATGTTTGTTTGCAGCATTCTATTCTATTATTGTTGGTTCATTGTGGATTTCAAACCAATATCATATTTTACATCATTTGTTGAACTAATTGGACTTGTGTTGTTCTTACAATTGTTTTATTGTTTGTGGTTGTGATTGTTAGAATGATAATGATGATTGATGTTATGTTTCGTGTTTTGGTTATTGCTTCCCTAGTTAGATATATTCGATTCATTTCATTGCCTAGTGTAATCGCAAAACTCAACGACTAATTAAAATTGATATAGTTGCAACACATAATTAGCTAGTACTTTGGCAGGTGAACTGAGAAGAAATCGGATTAATATATCATTCTTGCATCGCACTAGAGATTCAATTGGCTTTTTTTTATGGAATATTTAGTGTGTATCAAGTTTTCAATCAACAAAAGCCAATTAAATTTTCAATCAACAAAATGTAGAGGTCTGAGAAATACGATGGTATGCTAGCCGAGATACAAATCCAAATCTCTTCGATAGCTAAACAATTGAGTGGGAAGCATCAAGCTAGAAAGTTTCCAAGTGACACGAAAATAATTAAAAAGAAAAGCTGCAACATTGTGGATGAGGAGGGAGGAGATGAGGATAATATCTTGGTGATTACTCCTAAGGCGGAGAAAGTGGGGATTGATGAAGCGTAAGAAGTTGTGGAAGATGAAGCAAATGAGAGAAGCGAAAAGAAGAATGAGAATGTGAATCAAGAAGAGGAAGTGAATTTCTTTGACTATGTGAACAAAGGTGACATTGAGATGTTGGGTTTTGTATACAAAAAGCATTTATTACGATGAGTATACATTCAACGCTATTTCCTATCTCTTAAACAAACTAACATGCGAGTAACAATGGTATCCTCTTATCTCACTGATAGGGACGATCATACTCCGTGTTGATCGCAGAAGATAGTATGATCACTTGACCTAGTGAGATATAAATATTATCACAGCCAAGACAGTGTATGAGGATAAGTCTGTCGGTGTAGGCTGCAACATAGTCAGAAAGATGTAATCTGTCTTGATTACTTGATATGCTGGTACGTGCAGTTGGGTATTGATTGGACCACAATGAGATGCATTCTATTATCTGACAACAGAGAATACAAGATCTCGATCTTGATTGAGTCCAAACCCTAACGAATGTTCAGGGTTATGCGCGGGTTGATTGTTGCTTTGACTAGCCATGGTAGAGAGCCTGAGTAACGTGCTTGTATATCTGCATCTTGGGTAACAACAATTCGTGTATTACAGTCTGAGACTAGAGTTAGGTTGCCATATCCGAGTAATAGAATGGGGACATTCCTTGAGAAACTCAATAACGTTCATCGTGCTAAAGTCCTGCAGGCTGATTAAGTTCAAGCACGAGCGATAAGGTTTGAGTTGTACTTCTCAAGAAAATAAGAAATTAATTAATTGTGGAAACTCTTCAGAAGCTCCTATAAATTAATGAATGTCTAGTTACCTTAAATATGGGGGTTAATTAATTCATAGGCCCACTTTATTGTTCACATTAGGTCCCAGGTCTGGCCCAATTAAATATGCTGAAAGGAGCCTAATAGCCCATTAGGGTTTCAAACCCTAGATCTATAAATAGATGGGATTCTCTCTCAAATCATATCTCAGTCGAAAAATACAGAAAACCTAGATTTGGAGAGAGAGGAGGCGGCGCTTATTGTGTTTGGGAGAAGAAGGAATTTGACTCTGGCCTATACAATCACAGTCTTGTGGAATCCTCACCAGTAGCAGGATTGAACAGCATTGGGATACAGATCTGAAGATCTGATCTGGAGAACAACATTCTTCTCTTCTCTGTTTCTTTTGATTAATTCTTGAAATTGGATCTGCTTGTAATTTCTCTTTCCGCAATTTTTTTAATCAAATTGTGTGGTTGAGTCAAGGGATTGAAATTCAAACGCGAAAGATCGGATCAGACCCTACGAAGTTAAGGTATATTCATAATCCACTGCATTACATTCATAGGAGCATGCTACTATATAATCGTTGTTTTAATTGCTTTCAACATCCATGAACGGTCCGGGTTTATTTGGATTTGGCATTTCGGTTTACCTAGAATCCCAACAATCGGTATCAAAGCCTGGTCTTAGTTTCATGAATCTATTGGATAAGCAATTATTGGATTTATGCATGTATGAATTTTTATTGTTGTGGATGGTTTTGGTTGTTGTTCCTCGTGGAAACCCGTATTAATTTAATCCGTAGTGGTTTATCCTTATTTGGATTAAATTATTTTTTTTAAATCATGAGAAAATTTGTGATTAGATTTGATAAGAAATTCAATTGTAATAGACTAGATCTACATATTGTGTTTTTCAAATCTTTTATTTGTACGGGACGAAGAATGAAGAAGAAACCGACAACAAACACGCAGTGGTGGCGGTAGGAGGCTGCCCGCGCCGCACAGGCAGGAGCACAGCCGCACGGGCAGGAGGCCTACGCCAGTAGGGGTGAGCATTTGGTCAGTTCGGTTGAGAACCGACCGAATTTTTTACAACCAAAATAACCGAACTGAATATAAAAACCGACCGAAAACCGAACCGAATAGCTAATCAGCCAAACTGACAACCGAATCGAATAATTCGATTCAGTTTTGGTCGGTTCGGTTCAAACCGAACTGCAGAAAGAGGGAGTGCCGGCTACTGCGAGTGCGTGCTGCCCAGTGCCTACTGCTTGCGTTCGTGTGTGAAGACGAGCAGCAGAAAGGGGGAGAGCGGCGATGGTGGGCGGTGGTGGTGCTGGTGCCGATTGCCGACTGCGTGAGTGCGTTGCGTGCGAGAGGGACAGGGCGTGCGAGAGGGGGAGGGCCAACAAGAGGGGGAGGGCGAAGGCAGCGCCGGTGACGGGGGAGAGTGGCGCCGGTGGGCGGTGGCGGTGTGGCCTGCGGGAATCAGGAACAGTGAGAGGGGGGAGGGCTCGTGGGTTGTGTCGAGTGTCGACTATTGAATAAGGGTTTCAGGGAATAGAAAATTGGGAATAGGTTAGGTTTAGATTATTATTATTATTATATTATATATATTTTATTTCATAATTATTATATAAATCTAGTTCGGTCGGTTCGGTTCGGTTTTCGGTTCCAAAAGGCAGAACGGAAAACTGAACCGAATCTATTCAGTTTTCATTTTCTAGAACCGAAAACCGAACCAAAATTTGGAGAACCGAACCGAACCGACCAAATTTGAGCAGTTCGGTCGGTTTTTTGGTCCGGTTCGGTTCTTGCTCACCCCTATACGCCGGCCGCACGACGCAGCAGAGCAGCCACGTAGGTAGGTGGCCCGCAATGGTAGCAGGCGCGTGCACGAGCTTGCATGCAATGCCGGCTGGCCGGGCAACATGGCGGCGGTAGTGGCTATCGACCGGTGGCTACTGCTGCTGCGATGGTGGTTCGTGATTTGATGGCTGGTGCAGTCTGTTGTAAACCCTAGGGTTTGCAGTTAGATTGTGGGACCAATTTTCAAATCACAACACCGTGGATCCAAAAAGATTTGGTGGTTGAGGATATCAAGGCCCTTGAAGATTTGTGAAGATTCGAAAAGATTTGAAGATAGATGTATTCAAATTTCAAATTCTATAATATATAGGATAATTTTTTTTCCTATTTTTGGGGCCACGAGGAATTTATTTTGTCTTAACTTCCCTCTTATGATGTGTGATTTAGTATTTGCGCAATAAGCATGTGTGATAATAGGAAAACATGTTTGACTGCTTTATTATTTACTGCTTTAAATAACATGCTTATGTGATTAATTTCTTGTTGGATTATATTTTGAATTTTTGGACATGTTTAATTACATGCAAAGATTTGGAAAATATAATGACATAAAATTATTTATGTGCGCATTAAAGAAACCTTTTGAGTCAAAAATACTAAGCGAATTTTTTAATTAAAATCAACAGACCTCCACAAAGTGGTCCTAGGCTGTAAGTGTGCCTCTTGTCTTAGTGTTTATGATTGTAGCTTGCTAATTCGCGGAGGTGCATGGGCTGCAACTATTAGGATTTTTAGACAAATAATTTAAATCAAGTGAATAGTGGGAGGGTTTTGCGTAAACGTCTACGAGTATAGCTTGCGTAATTCTTTTATCATAAGTATTCTAGGATTGATTTAAACTATAGATAACAAAAGCTTTAAGGGTCATGCGGTATGGTTTCGCACCATGCTTTTTGTTCTCTTTTGGCTGGAGTTAAATTTGTGGTTAATTGCTTTGAAGCATCTTAGAATATAATGCAGTTGCTGCTTCCCTATTCTTGAGATATGACTTGGTCTAAGTTTTTACACTAATTATTAATTTCATGTGTCTAAGGATTACTGACATGGTATGAAATTAAAGGATTGGGGCTTAAAACCCGTAGTCTGGTTTAGGGTGACATCGTAAACGTCTACGAGTGTAGCTTACAGTGGGAACCTTTGGGCTATTAGTGGAAAACATTTGTATTTGATATATCAAGAGGTTTTCAATGCATTTGTTTTTGAATATTTTGCATGTTTGTTCTTATTTAGATTCTTTATTTATTTCAGATATGTCTATGTCTAATATTATCAATATTCTTGCACAAAATTCTTTAACTGGTCCAAACTTCCTGAAATAGAAGCGCAATTTTGAATACATCTTGATTGCAGAAGAACATATGTTCCTTCTGCAAGTACTTCATCTTATAGTGCCCACTGTTGAGTCCTCTCAGGAGGAAGTAGACTATTACAACAAGTGGGAGAAATCTAGCAATGAAGTCAAGTGCTACATTATGACCACTATGTCGAAAGTCTTACAACAACAACATCAGCACCATAGGGAAACCTATGACATTATGACCAGTTTGGAGGCAACCTATGGGGAAACTAATAGAGCTGTCAAATTTAATCTCATGAGGAAAATTGTGAGTAGAAAAATGACTGATGGTAGCTCAGTGAGAGAGTACGTGGTTTCTATGGCTCACCTCTTGGATGAGCTGACTGTGCACGGTGGAGGCATTGATGCTGATGCCAAGGTCGATATCATACTGAACTCTCTACCCAATTCTTTTGAGAGTTTTAGACTGAATGTTGTCATGAACAAGAAAGAGTATACTCTTAACGAGTTTCTCAATGACTTGATGGTAGCGGAATCAGTCATGAATCCTCAAAAGGTTGTCTTGGCTACTTCTGGTAATCACTCTGCTATATCAAAAGGTATGAAGCGGAAAAGAGGGATTAAGAAGAAAGCTGGAAAGGTAATTGCAAAGGACACGGAGGCTGACTCGAAGCCTAGGGGTGCAACTATGAAGGACAAGTGTTTCAAGTGCTGTAAGAAAGGACACTGGAGGAAAGATTGTCAGGCCGAAAAAGCTAGACAAGGTATGCCATTTGCATGTATAACTGTAGCATGATTAGAGTCTGCCTATGCTCCTCAAAGAGCTATAGACACTGGCTTGTTAACATGTTGTTGTACTGTGCAGGGAACCATGCTGAGAAGGTTGGACAGTAGTGGCAAGAAAATACCAACTGCATGGAAGGCAACGTTTTGACGGAGCCTCATGAAGTTATCTTTTTCCTAATGTTTTGATGAATAAAGTACTTTTGAGAGTTTTATTTTGGGCCGTGTTTTTTCGGAAAGACAAATGTATTCAGCTTCGCATGGATATTTATGTTATTTATGATAGTTATTTATTTTTGTCATTGGGAATAACGATGTTATCTATTGTGGGATGCTAATTAACTGTCTTTACGTTGCTTACTTTCATAAAAACCGTCCTTGAATGTTGCATGTAATTCATCTGATATTGATAATCATAGAAAGAGAAAGTTTATTTCTTCTGATGAGAATCTTACATATCTCTAGCACTTACATAAACTTGAAGCAGATTCAGTGACTCGCATATGACGGTACATTGGACTTAGTCCGGCCTGTACCTTATCAAGTCTGTGAATCCTGCATCGAGGGAAAGATGTCTTCTAGACCTTTTAAGGCTAGTTAGTCTCGAGCAGATGATCTGTAGGAATTGATCCATTCTGACTTATGTAGGCCCATGTCCACACAGGCTCGTGGAGGGTATGAGTACTTCGTCCCTTTAATTGACGAATACTCAAGATACGAATACGTTTACCTGTTTCGCTACAAGTATGAATGTTTTGAGATATTCAAAGAGTTCAAGGTTGAGGTAGAAAAGAAGGTCAGGAAAACTATCAAGTCATTGCAATCTGACCGCGGTGGTGAGTACCTCGGCAACGAGTTCCTGCAATATTTTTTAGATCATGGGATTACATCCCAGTGGACTGCATCGGGTACTCCCCAGCAAAATGGTGTAGCTGAAAAAAGAAATAGAACTCTTTTGGAGATGGTGATACCAATGATGAGTTATGCAAGGTTACTCATTTCGTTTTGGGAAATGCATTAGAAACATCGGCTTACATAAAATTGGTGCTTTCTAAATCGGTTTCTAAGACACCCTGTGAGCTATTCCTTGGACGCAAACCCAGTTTGTGCAAGTTTAGAGTATTGGGTTGTCTGACACACATGCTTACAAAGGAAACTGATAAGTTAGAAAGTAGGTCCCAGGTAATGTACGAGACGAAGAACGAAGAAGAAACCAACAGCAAACACGCAGCGGCGGCGCACAGCGGTGGCAGGAGGCTACCTGCAATTGCAAAATATCGACCAAATCTGGCCCTGTTCTACCTTGGGTTTGGTCGAGCTCGACCGGGATTTCAAATTGCTGGAGGACAGAGCTTAATCCCGACTGAACCCAGAATTGTACTACCTTGGGTTCGGTCGAGAATTTTCAAAACTGTTGGGATAGAGAGGAATTTTGACCGAACCCGCAAGATCCCAATCGGGATCTATCGCGTTTTTAAAAGGAACCTAGGGCTCATTTTGCCCCAACTCGATTTCTAGAAAAATTTACACTTCCAAATTTTAAATTCTTGCTTTACCTACCAATGTCGTGCGGAACTTACCGCTGATTTCTCATTATGGCCAGCAAGAGACCAAGAGGGAGTCAACTAACTACAAGAATCCGTCGCCCCACCGATTTGAATGATGAGGAGTATTCAAGGTACAAAATTTTTGTGGAGAAGAATGTCGTTGGAATGCGGTATCCATGTGGGGAAACATTGGCAGCCTTGGAGTTGAGTGATGTCTGGTATCTGCTTACCCGCCTTGGTTGGAAGAGTTACTTAACGGGGCTATGGCCGGCATACACGCATCTCACAAAGGAGATCATGGACTCCGTAAAGGTGATGAAGGGCTCGGGAGGTGTCACTCTATCTGCGGCTTTCAAGGTTAGAGGTCAAGAATATATTTTAAGTATGCAAGAATTAGATGAAATATATGATTGTGATGCTAATGCTATATTTAATCTGGATGATTTGAATGTTGCTACATTTGGGGAGTCTAATTCTGGGATTAATAAATCTGAAGGTGTGTTTCATATCAAGTATGCAAAAGCATCATTGATTAGGAATCCAATTAATTAGGTACATTCATAAGGTAGTAGGTGGTTCTGTTTGTGGGGGACATGAATCTGGGAATGTGCTTTTGTTTGAGATGTATATGTTGTATTGTATGATGCATGGCTTGAAATTTTTGATGGGGAGACTTGTTATGGATGCATGGAGTAGAGTGATTAGTCTGAAAACCCCCACAATCTGTGGTGTAGGAATGCTTACTCCGATTTTTAGGCATTTTCGAATTCCTTTGATTGGTCCTAATGCGCCGGGATTGCCAATAGACATTGCTTCACTTGTGGCTGGTAGGTTCTTGGTCCTAACTTGAAACTCGGAGAGATCCATGGGGATGTCCAGGAGCTGCATCACTGCATTCCCATGCCATACCGCCGCCGCCGTGATGGATCACCACAGAATCAAGAAGAGTGATGGTCACCGCAGCCTATTTTATAAATTTAGTCTTACTTGACTAAGTTTGGGGGGATGTGCTAGTAGCCGGTTTCGGTTTACTTGTCTCCCTACCCTACTGTATCTCTATTCTACCTTGTTTTGATTAGATGATTTCCCTTATGATTGGATTTGGATATTATTACATTTGATAGATTCGATATGGTTGTATTATACTTTATACTTTGGATTTGGGTATAATGGATGTTGAATTGTTTTTATCTTTTTATTGATGGATGTTGATTTCAGTGTCATTGTTTTATTATTTTTACATTTTTGTTGGTGAATGGTATGTGGAATTTATGGTGGAAGTAGAGGAACATTGTTTGATTTTTATTTAAGGATGGAATGTTTGGTGGAAAGCTGTTTGGATGAAGATAATGGTTTGATTGAATGCTCATATTTTGTTATTGTTGAAGTTGTTTTGAAGTGAGATTTTGAATTGGTGGATATGGACTTTTGTTGAAATGATTTATGTTCAAATGATGGTGTGTTTGTGTTTGTATTTAGTAGCTACAATGACGCCAATGGAGAGCAGTTTGATCATGGATGCCGATGGGTAACACATTCTATTGTTAATCTTGTCATGTAGTTATAGTTGTTGATTGCATAATGTTGTTTTAGGTTGATTGCATGATTGTGTGTTGTGTGTTGAATCCGAACTAGACTTGAGATCTACTCTTAATGAACTAGTGGAGTTTGATTCCTATTTGAACCAATGATATGGTGGAATCATTTATATTGAAGCATGCTTAGGTTGAACTTTCTAATAGTCGAGCTTTGTGTGTGTTAATGCTTGAGACTTAACAAAAGCTATGAGATTTGAGCTTTGATATTTTCATATCTTTTCGATTGTGAGATTTGAGTTTTGATATTGTCATATCGTTTCGATTGTGAGAGGCGAGATTGAGAGTGAGAAATTTAGAACTTGCATCTGTTCTCTATCTATTAGCATGAGCTTTTGACTAGAAAATGATAATAGACCATCGATTCCTAGTCCTACCTTGCACATTGGGGGTATAAGGTAATATTTTTTATTGTTATTTGCCTTTCATACCATTGTTCTCCGTGATTGAGCTTAATTGAAGAATTTCTTTGAGATATAATTAGGAACAAGTTTGGGGGATATGTGTATGAGGGTGAATACGGATGTTGTGAGTGCGGGTATGGGAATTGGTTGTTTTGGTGAAATAAATCCCATTTGTTGAGGCAAAGAAAAGAAATTGAAGAGTTGAAAAGAAAAAGGTGCAAGTCAAGAAAAATGAGCACCAACAAATAAAAATGAATGAGAAAAGATTGATGAAAAGGGAAAAAAACAAAGAAAGACATGCAAGTGCATGGTGGAAAAAGAAAACGAATGGAAAAGAAAGTGAAGTTAAATAAGCCTCGGGAGAGGTTGTGTTGAGCAAATGCTTGGGAGTTTAGGAATTTGAGGAGTTTAGTCACTTCAGCCTAAAACCACCTACCTTTAGTCAACCATGTTATAACCAAATGAAAGATCTTCTTGATTCTAGAATCTAGCTCGTGGTAGTAAAGTGGTGAGATAGGATGCAAACTTATGGAAATTGAACTTGATATCTCATGCTTGAGTGAGCGGTCCCTAAACACGAGAGGGAGTGAATTTCATTGTTCCTATCTATCTTGTTGAGAAGTTTGAGTCTCTAGCATTAACCGTTGCAAAAAATTTGGTGATAATCTCGTTTATTTGAGGCATTCTAAGATTAATATGATGAGCTATGAGGTATTGCACTAGGTAGGATGTTTTCTTTACATTTTTCTGGTTGAGGACAATCAAAGGTTCAAGTTTGGGGATTATGATATGTTTGTGAAATGACCAATTTATCAACGCATTTGTGTGCTTGTTTATGTTTATTTCACTCACAAATCATAGGTTTTTGTTTGTTTTTGTTGTTTTTCGTGTTTTGTCATGTGGATATTGTGTAGGGAATCAAATGAGAATAAATCACCAAGTTTTGCCAACTTTTGGTGGAATTTCGACCCATATCTTGCACAAGCTAAGGAAATCTCGACCCGGATGGAGTGAGAGGAGCTGTAGGGGCGAAACAGAGTCAAATCTAGACCCAGACCTATTTGGGTATGGTCAAGATTTGCCTCTGTAAAGCAGAACTCGGCCGAACTCTGCAGAGCTCGACCGATATCTGCTCTGTTGGTCCCGGTTTTTCAGAGTATAAAACGTTAGCAGCGAAAATAATGAAAGAGTAAACGCTTTCTTGCACTTGCTGGTTAACCAACTGACTGGGAACTGTCAGCTGGTGATTCAAAAACTTAGAATATTTAGGCCTTGTTTACACAGTTATCAGTTTTCAGAGTATACACCAGCACTTGGGTGCTGGGTTTAAAATAAGAATGTAATGCAGAAAACTGATAAAGACAAAGGATTTATAGTGGTTCGATCAACTGATCTACGTCCACTCTCCAGTCGTAGCACTGGAAATTCACTAAGAGTAATCAGGTACAAGAGTCCTACGATCTATCTCTAGCTGGTGAATGCCTCGTCCACCAGTTCACTAGATCAACCGCTCCCGGCCTTGTTTCCTTCTTCAACTCTGATCAGCTGGTGGAGTGCGAGCACGTCACTTCAACCTCCACAGCTTCACTGGGTGTTTAGTTCTCCCAAGAACGTATCTTCTCAATACGGCAAACTGCCCGTGATAACTCAAGTGCTGGCTGGCACAAGAGCTGCTGTGAACTTCCTCGGAAGAGAAAGAGCACCAAGGAGATCAGTAACTTACAAGCTGGAAGCTTGAAGTCTCGTGTTTGAATAAATCAACACACGGTAAGCTTTAAGAAAAGCCTCGAAAGTTGTATGCGCTTCTACTTGCTTGAGCGTAATAAATTTGCAGTCTTTCGGTAGGTGAAGCGAGAGAGAAGAGTATTGAATGTTGATGGATCCCAGGTATTTATAGACGCGGGATCCCATTCAAATCTTCTAGCCGTTTGGACACATCCGGAAAAGGTCTCTGTCCTCGCATGTCCTTCTGACGGCGGCAGGTATGTTTTTCCGGAAAGTGCCATACTTTTGTCCGCTTTATCTGACATTGATCTCTTTATGTCAGAACAGCACTATTCGTCAGTACGAGGAATCGAGACTGGTGTCTTGTAACTGATGGACTTTAAGGTATCCTCCTTAAAGTCATACTCTGTCAGTTAATTCCTCGACGAATCTTCTTTTTGTCTCTAAGACTCTGGGAGAGAGAATCTGGAATTCTGCTGGTAACATCCGACTGGTAGATCATTCTGGTGATCTTGTGCTGGCAGTCTCTGCTGGTGACTTGCGCTGGTACAATCTAAGTCTACCAATATGTCTGATGTTAACTCTTGGAATCTCCCATGACTGGTGGCTTCACCGCTGGTGAATAGTGTCAGTGAGAACACGTATTCTGCTGGTAGGATTTGTCAGCCGCCTGCTGGTGAAATCCTTCCCAACTGGTGAACAGTAACCAGTCATTAGCTCTTATCATGCTGGTGAACAGTGTCATCACTGTTGGGAAATCTGGCTAAGTTTCCTTTCCCTCAGTAGCACCCATAGAAATGATGTGATTTTGTTGTCTAGATCATAGTTTTGGTGCATCAAATCCTAAGTCCTACCAGCGTCAGTTTGTCTCTAGAATAGCTCTAGTCTCAATGTAAAGTCCTGTTTAGGTCTTTTGAGTTGTAAGTCGTAGCTGATCAAGACTCATGCTGACACTGTTCATCAGCATGAGAATCTCTTACCTGGTGAAGGATTTCACCAGCAGACGACTGACAGCCCATGCTGACACTGTTCATCAGCGTGGAGTCAAGAGCTAATGACTGGCTACTGTTCACCAGTTGGGAGGATTTCACCAGCAGGAGGCTGACAAATCCTACCAGCAGAATACGTGTTCTGGCTGACACTATTCACCAGCAGTGAAGCCACCAGTCATGGGAGATTCCAAGGGTCAACATCCAGACAAATTGGTAGACCTTGATTGTGCTAAGGAAAGTCACCAGCAGAGACTGCCAGCACAGGATCACCAGAATGATCTACCAGTCGGATGTTACCAGCAGAATTCAAGATTCACTCTCCCAGCATCTTAGAGACAAAAGGAAGATTCGTCTGAGGAATATACTGACAAAGTAAGACTTTAAGGAAGGATATCCTTAAAGTCTATCAGTTCAAGACACCAGTTCCGATTCCTCGTACTGACGAATAGAGCCGTTCTGACACAAAGAGGTCTGTGTCAGAAAAAGCGGACACAAGCATGGCGCTTTCCGGAAATTCCTACCTGCCGCCGTCAGAAGGACATGCGCGGACAGAGACCATTCCGGATGTGTCCAAACGGCTAGAATATTTGAATGGGATCCCTCGGCTATAAATACCTTGGATCCATCAACATTCAATGTTCTTGGCCAACTCTCCACCTACCGAAAGACTGAGATTTATTACGCTCAAGCAAGTAAAAGCATTCAACTTTCGAGGCCTCTCAAAAGGCTATCCATGTGTTGATTTATTCAAACACGAGACTTCAAGCTTCCAGCTTGTAAGTTACAGACCTCGCTTGGTGTTCTTTCTCTTTTTGAGGAAGAACATAGCAGCTCTAGAGCCAGCCAGCTCTTGAGTTATTACGGGCAGTTTGCCGTAGAGGATTCACGTTCTTGGGAGAACTCAACACCCAACCAGTTAGAGGAGGAGATTAAAGTGACGTGCTCGCACTCCATCCATCTGACGAAGAGTTGAAGAAGGACAAGGACCGGGAGCAGTTGATCCAGTGGACTGGTAGACGGGGCATCTACCAGCTGGAGATAGATCGTAGGACTCTTTGTACCGGATTACTCTTATAGTGAATTTCCAGTGAGTCGACTGGAGAGTGGACGTAGATCAGTTGATCGAACCACTATAAAAATTCTTTGCCTTTATCTGCTTTCAGTATTTAAATTTGTATTTGAAACCCATCACTCAAGTGCTGGTGTATATCTGAAAACTGATAACTGTGCAAACTAGACTTAAATTATTCTAAGTGTTGAGCTATCAGCTGACCAGCCAGTCAGCCAGCCAGCTGAGCAACCAGCAGGACAGAGTGCAAGTTAGACTTATAAGTTCATTATTTCCGCTGCGTAACGTTATACACTCTGATAAACCGGGACCAACAATCACGAGTCTTTGTCAGCCGCCACCTGATGAAACTTTTCCCAACTGGTGAACAGTCACCAGTGGTATGCACTTCTCATGCTGGTGAACAGTGTCAGCATGAGTCTTGATCAGCTGCGACTTACAACTCAAAAGACCTAAACAGGACTTTACATTTGAGAACTAGAGCTATCTAGAGACAACTGACGCTGGTAGGACTTAGGATTTGATCCACCAAAACTAAGATCTATACAAGTAGCTACTGAGGGAGAGAAACTTTGACAAATTTCCCAACATGCTCTATAGAGGCAAATCCCAGTTGAGCTAGTTCGATTCTGGGCGAGATCCTGCAAATGATTTTGGCAATTTTTAGTTCTGGCGAATCCCGGGCGAGACGGATCAGTCTCAGGCAAGATCTGGGTCTATCCACTTAATATAAAATGGGGAGAAACGAATTTGGCCAGGACCTTTGGCAAAAATTTAGACGGTTATTCACTTGAAAATCGTTTCCCACTCTCTCCACACATCAATTAAGGAGGATCCAAGTCAAATCACATCCAATTGATGAAGATATGAAGATCAAGGAGTAGATCAAGGCCAAATCTAACACCAATTTATCGATGCATTTGTGTGCTTGTTTGTGTTTATTTCACCCACATATCATATGTTTTCTTTGTTTTTTGTAGTTTTTTCGTGTTAATGTTGTGTAGGGAAGCAAATGAGCATAAATCACCAAGTTTTGCGAACTTATGGTGGAATTTCGACCCATATCTTGCACAAGCTAATGAAATCTTGACTCGAATGGAGTGAGAGGAGCAGCAGGGGTGAAACATGAAGGGATTTGTAAACTGAATAACTTAATCCGTTAGCGGAGATCGTTAACTGGAATATCAAAAATAAATTACTATGCCTATGATTAATCCTAGCATGCTCCTATTGATTATGCATAAAGGGGGGGTTTTTGCGGAATACCTGGATTGTAGAAACCTGAAGAACGAGTGCGCAAAGATTTGATCCTCGATCCCTTTTCCCGCGCACAAAGATTTATTCCTAACAGATTGAGGAAATAAATATTTGAAAATTAAATAATAATTTTTTAAAACAAAGAGGGAGAGAAGAAAGAACGCGATCCTCCTGATCTAATCTACTGATCTCTATCCCAACTCTAATCCGAATGTCTGGTGAAGATTCCCTTCGGATTCCTTTGCCGTTGAGAAACAAAATTTCCTCCTCGTTTCTCAGATCTAGTCGATACATAGAGCTCCCAAATCCTGGTTTGCTGTGTTGCAATATATGATCTTGTGGTGTATGTGATCTGAGAACCTGAGGCCTATTTATAGGAAAGTCTGAACTTCTATTGGGCCTGAGTTTTCATGTGCCAGACCAGGGACCAGAATGCAAATAGCAAATAAGACCTATCAATTAATTAATTCACATATTCAACCCAAAATATAATTAACTAATTAACATTGATTCAGTCCACCAAAGAATCAATAATGTCCTACCTATTAGCTACCACGTTTTGAGGTACGGGTTGCATGGGCTCGGTATATCCCCACACAATCTCTGTATACTTCTATACCTTCACTTAGGCTTAGGATCTCATCAAGCCATAGAGATCTAGATTCTTTTAATGTCAGATAAAAAAATCAATCTCAACTTAGGTCCTTATCAATGCATGCCCCACACCAGCATACCAAGCCATCCAAGATAAGATGCTTATTATTGTGTATGCTGCAGCCTACACCGACAATTTATCCTGGAACTGTCTCAGCTGTGATAACTATTTATATCTCGCTAGGTCAGACAATCCATACAATCTTCCGTGATCTACTACACAGGATAAGAGCATTTACGACACATGTTTGTTAATTTAGACAGGAGATGAGCATTCAAAATTTATGATTCCCAGTATATTAACCAATCGACCTTGTACATAATATACCAATCATAATGCTTTCAGTATATAAATCAATCACTCTCCCACTTATACTCAAAGCATTATACATGTTCTTTCTAGAGTATAACACGTCTAAACTAATCTAGCTATTACATCAATCATTCTACGTGGCTAGCTTTGCCCTCAGCCCAAGGTTACATACATGCATCTCGTAGACCTTCTGAGGCAGAGTTTTTGTGAATGGATCTGCTAGATTATCTTTTGTATCAATCTTCTCTACTAGCACATCACCCCTTGCTACTATTTCTCGTATAATATGGTACTTCCTTTCAATGTGATATGTTGCTCTGTGAGTTCATGGTTCCTTTGAATTAGCCACAACTCCCGAATTATCACAATATACCGTGATGGTCTTGGGCAGCTTAGGAATCGCGTCCAACTCCAGAAGGAAGTTTCGAAACCATATTGCTTCTTTCAAAGATTCAGAAGATGCCACAAGTTCTGCTTCCATGGTGGAGTCAACAATGCACTTCCGCTTTGCACTCCTCCATGATATGGCCCCACCTCCCAATGTAAACACATAGCCGAAGGTGGACTTCTTTTCGTCTCGATCTGCCTGGAAATCTGAATCAGTATAACCCACAGGGCACAACTCCTCACACTGATAGACGAGACAATAGTCTCTAGTCCTTTTCAAGTATTTGAGTATGTGCTTTACTGCGGTCCAATGCGCCTGTCTAGGATTAGACATATATCTTGCTACAATGCCTACAACAATGCAGATATCTGGCCTCGTACATAGCATTGCATACATGAGACTCCCTACGGCCGATGCATAAGACACATTGCTCATCTCATCTTTCTCCTTTTGTGTCACTGGACACTGATTCTTGGAAAGATGTATGCCATGTATGAAGGGTAACAGACCTTTCTTGGCAGTTTGCGACAAGGCCAACATCCTTTTCTTGCGCTCCCGCAATACTTTTACCCCTAGAATGTATCCAGCCTCCCAAAGGTCCTTCATAAGAAACTTTTTGGATAACCACCCCTTTATGTCCGACAATACTTCCACATTGTCACCAATTAGGAGAATATCATCTACATAAAGTGCAAGGAACACCACGCTTCTGCTGACACATAGATGATACATGCAACTCTCGTTTGAACACTGTGAAAATCCATAGGATTTAATCACTTCATCAAAACGTAGATTCCATGACCGTGAAGCTTTCTTAAGTCCATACAACAATTTCTTAAGCTTCCAGACCAAATGTTCTTCGCCCTTCTGCACATAACCTTCTGGCTGTTGCATATAGATGTCCCTACCTTCTTCAAGGTACCCGTTTAGAAACGCAGTTTTGACATCCATCTGCCAGATCTCTAGGTCCATATGTGCTACTATGGCTAGGAGTGTACGGATGGACTTAAGCATGACTACCGGTTAGAAGGTCTCGTCATAGTCTACACATTCTTTCAGACTGTAACCGTTCTCCACCAACCTTGCTTTGAAAGTTGTAATTTCACCATTCGCTCCTTTCTTTCTTTCTTTTGTATACCCATTTGCACTCTATGGCTTGATAGTCATCTGGAAAATCAGTTTTCTGGTATACATCCATAGCGGTAAGGGATTCTATTTCCGAATCCATGGCGATCAGCCATTTTTTTGCATCTTTATCAGATACTACCTCATCGTATGTCCAGGGATCAGTATCATCTAGTCCGCTTTCTGGGATCAATTCAGAAGACTCTACCACGAACATGTACCTTTTTGATTGGTGGACAACCCTCCCACTACGACGAGATATCTGAGCCGTGTCAGTAGTTGGCATAGTACTCGTTGGTCCCACACCCTGCATTGATGGCAGTGTTGGTATTCCCTCACCTATTACAGGTGGATTTACCAATACACTGGGCTTTCTTGATGGAATCGCTTCATTATCCCCAAGCTCGTGGAGGATAATTTCACTCTTGGATCTATGGTTTCTAACATATTCGTCCTCCAAGAATCTTGCGTTGGTACTGACAACCACTTTCTGATTCTCAGGACAATAAAAGTAACCATCTTTCATTTACCTGGGATATCGTACAAACAGTATCAGCTTACACCTACTTTCTAACTTATCAGGTTCCTTTGTCAGCACATATGCTGGGCAACCCCAAACCCTCATTCCGGTTAAACTTGGCTTTCGCCCATACCAGAGTTCCAGAGGAATTTTAGAAACTGATTTAGAAGGTACCAGGTTAAGCAAATAGGCCGCTATCTCCAAGGCATATCCCCAATACGAAATTGGCAAGCTTGCATAACTCATCATTGACCTGACCATTTCCAAAAGAGTCATATTTCTTCTTTCCGGTACACCATTTAGCTGAGGGGTTCCTGGAGTAGTCCACTGGGATGTAATCCCGTTATCTGACAGGTACTGCAAGAACTTGTTACTGAGGTATTCTCCACCACGATCTGATTGTAGTGTTTTGATAGTCTTGCCTAGCTTCTTTTCTAACTCAGTTTTAAACTCTTTGAATTTCTCAAAGCATTCAGACTTGTAGAGAAGCAAATAGACATATCCAAATCTTGAGTAATCTTCAATAATTGTGACGAAGTACTCATAACCTCCACGAGCTTGCGTGGACATCGGTCCACATAAGCCAGAGTGGATCAATTCCAACACATCCTCTGCTCGAGACTGGCTTGCCTTAAAAGGCCTGGTCGTCATCTTTCCCGCTATACGAGATTTATAGACTTGATGCGGTATCACTTGAAAAGATTCTAAGAGCCCATCGCATGCTAATCTTTTAAACCTCTTTAGATTGATGAGACCTAGTCTCAAGTGCCAGAGATATGTTTGATCCTCATCGGAAGAAAACTTTCTTTTTAAAACATTATTATTATTGGATGAGTTTGCAACATACATGGAAGATTTATGCATACAATCAATGATATAGAGAGAGTCAATCAGTTTGCTATGACAGATAACATCGTTATTCCCAATGATAGAAACTCCACTATAAAAAATAACTGAAAATCCATCATTAAATAACTTGGAAAGTAAAATTAAGTTTCGCCGAAAAACCGACACATATAAAACATCTCTCAAAATCAAAATATTTTTTTCAAAGCATAAAGTAAAATCTCCAATGGCTACTGCTGAAACTCGCTCTCCGCTGCCCATTGAGATGGTAATCTCGTCTTGCATCAGCTGCCTTGTCGGCCCGAATCCCTGCAAAGTATAACAAACATGATCAGTAGCTCCAGTATCCACTACCCAAGAATAGGTAGAAACTGATGCTAAACATGTTTTTGTTATAAATGCACATGACATACCTTGTCTACCCGTGCTAAGCCTTAGACAATCTACTTCACTTCCCTTGCGTTTGCATGGCCTGGTGATGACTTCTACCTCATCTACTTCATCTAACCTTTTAAGCATTTCTTTTGCTTCAGCAACTGCCTTGTCAAGAGCTGACATGGTTGGAGCAAACTCAAATTCCATTATGTCAGATTCCTCTCGCAATAGGGCCCTGAGTAACTCATGAAGAGGAAACTCACGCCTGGCAGCAAGAGATTTGATGAAATCATCATAAGAATCAGATAGAGAGTGTAGGACAATGTTTATTTCTGCCCGCTTATTAATTCATCCACCTCTCTTTCTGTACTTCTCATGATTCTCATCATACTGATGAAGTGCAGAACCAACAAACTCCCCTCAGTCATTTTCTTGCAAACCAGGTCCTTCAAAAGATCATAAATGATAGTTCGTCTCACCTTCCCATATACTTTCACAAGGTCCCTCCATATTTCAACGGTAGTTCGGTATTTCCTGTACTTGAGCCTTAATTCTCTAGACATATTGTTCATGATGAAAAAGTAGGCAAAATCATTAGAAGCTTTCCATCTGTCATAGAACTCTCGCTCATAACCAGAACATTTCCAATACCGAGGAGACAGTGTGTCCATGTGAAGTACATAGGCATGTTTTGCATTACAGAGTATTTCCATGAAACAATATTTCCACTCAGGAAAATTCGGACCAGTTAAAGGGTTTGATGTTAAGAGGTTAACAATATGATGTAGGGATTTCGTGGCGAACCGAATCACCAAATCCAAATAAACCGGACCGTTTCATGGATGTTGAGTGAAATTACAAATTCAATAAACCTAGCATGCTCCTATGAATTAAATCCAGTGGATCATGAGTTTAACTTAACTTCGTATTGTCAGATCCGATCTTTCGCGTTTGAATTCCAATTCTTTGATTCAACCACGCGATTTGATTAAAACTGTGGAAACAGAGATTAGAACCAGATCTAATTTCAAGAATTAATCAAATAAAGAGAAAAAGAAAAGGAATCTGTTCTCCAGATTAGATCTTCAGATCTGTATTCCAATGTTGTTCCATCCTGCTACTGGTGAGGATTCCACAGTACTGTGATTGTGTAGGCCAGAGTCGAAACTTCGTTGTCTCAGCTATGATAATATTTATATCTCACTAGGTCAAGTGATCATACTGTCTTCTGCGATTTACAACATGCAGTATGACTGTCCCTATCGGTGAGTTAAGAGGATAATGTTGTTACTCGCATGTAAGTTTGTTTAACAGATAGGAAATATTGTTGAATGTATACTCATCGTAATAAATGCTTTCTGTATTCAAAACCCAACATATGAGTAGTAGATATGCCTGAAAACAATAAATTAAAGCATAAATTAAAACATATTCGCAAACAGTTGAAACAATTTAAATATTGAAACCTTATGATAATACAATATTAATGTTTCCTCTTATTTGCCTAAGTATTACTATTGCAAGCCACACATGTGGACGTTTACAACAAAACACTTAACCAGCCTACATCTTTCAATTTCAGTCCTTTAATTCCAATCTATGCCAGGGTTCCTTAGACAAATGGAATTAATAATTGGAGACTAACTTAAGACCATATTATCCTACTAAGCAGGGACATCACAAATGAGTTATACTATGGACAATATCTAAGCTAGCTTACCACCAAAGCCAACCTTCCCATATAAGGATCTACTAGAACACACCTCATCACTTATAATAAGGCTGTCTAATTTAATTCAATCCCTAGAGAACTTATGAAAACTCCACACGCAAGCTACACATGTAGACATTTACGTATGAGCTCCCACTTCTCACATGAACTAAATGATTGTTTTAAGAAATCCTATCTATTTGAACTTATGAATAATGAATTAAGTAAGCTACACATGTAGACGTTTACCTAATAAATTACCCACTTCCAATAAATGATCGCTTTGTAGAGGTCTTATTAAATAATAAGCTTAGTAATTTTAAATTCATAAGGTTCAATTGCATAGAATATTTTATGTAGCCATAATTATAACATTGCTAAAATTCTATCATGCCATGCATGAACCCCAAATTTTTAGTTATGATTAATTACATAAAATAAATCACATAAGCAAGCTTTTAAACCTGTAAATAAAAGCATTAAGCGTCCTCCTGTTATCTACAACATGCTTGTATGCTGCTCAATTAATATAAACACATATATCATGTGAAGACTGATGAGTTCATATTTTCACTCATTATTGGTTTGATTTATGTTTGTTTTTCATTGCATTTTCATTTGTTTTAGTTATTTTTATTACATGAATCACTCTAGGAGGGTATTGCGCTTGTATTGGTGTATTTTTGTAGGTTTGAGGTCGAATTCACAGAACATCCGTTTCGAAAGCAGTGACGTGCAAGAGTGGCAGTGAAGGATTTCTCCACACAAGATATTCGGGCTAGTGGAGCAAAGCACAAGATAGAGCTTTGATTTATCTTTCCAACGCAACTGGAATCGGGTCAATCGGAGTTCGGGAGCAAAAGTTATGGCCAAAACCGTGAGAGCGCACAGAATCGATCGACGCAGCAGTCCCAGCAGTCGACATGGACGCACGTCGATCGACGCGGGTCTTGCATTGATCGACGCAGACAATTTTGGCGAGATTCTGGAAGGTTTTCACAAATCTTGGGTGAGATTTGCTCAAAATTGAAGAGATATATCATACTAGAAGCCCTAAAGACTCAAGATTAAAGATGTGTAAGACATGGAGATATAGATATGCATCAAATCTAATCTTATTTCCTATAGAATTCAGCCTTGTAAAGCCCATACAAACACTATTAATACCCCTCTAGGCTAGTTTATTGAGTGGATTTCACTCCCTATATGAATATTAATTCATATATCCTTCTCAACCTCAATTTCTGTAGTTAGGATTTTATTTTATTTTATGCACTTTTGAATTTATGTTTTTATTTTTAATGCAAGTTTATTTCAGTTTAATTATGTCTTTTATTTCTAGGGTTTGATATTATTTTGAATGCATGTTTAGGATTAATTAATTAGGTTCATGATTCCTGTGTTTATTTTATAATTCTAGATTAATTCAAGGACCGAAAGGTGACGATTGGTTTAGATGTCTAGCTATTGATAGAAGGACCGAAAGGTGAATATTGATAGTGGAATTAGGAATGCATGATATACTCTATACTGTCCAATGAGATGCATTAGACTGTAGGAATTGAACTGATTTGCTTATCAGATTGACTAATTTGGTGTTCTAGATACCGAAAGGAGATAGTCACCAATTAGTAATCTAGGTTATATTTGTCCGCCCCAGGAAATATTGCATTATTGCAGTATTCCACTTGTTGATTTAATTGATTCTTGCATGTTATCCATAATAAGATTTCTTCCCTAGGACTTGTGTTTCGTTTTATTTAATTTAGGTTTTTATTTTCTTTTCTCTGCCTAGTTTAATAAACAAAACCTGATTTTGAAGTACTCAAACAATTAATTTGAAACTGTGTTTTAGTACATAGGACTATTTCGCATATCTTTGCTCTGTGGGTTCGACATTCGAGTATAAATTTATTTGAACACTATATTTGCAATTCATCTGGTAGAAATATCAGTGATCAAAGACAAATAATAAAGCAAATAAAAAATGTCCACGTGGCCTCATGATACAAAATAAGAAATAATTCTATCTATTACAAGTTAGAATTATTTCAGAGATCTTCGACTGGGCTCCCACTACTTGGACTATGATCTGACTTTTTTTCAACAATTTGGGTCTCCAAGATTTGATCCATCAGAAAATTGGACAACTGGGCCAGTTAACCAAAACGTGGGTCCGTGCACACATTGCAAGCCCGATAGCCCGCGAGAACTTGGCCTGATGGGCCACCACAAGCAAACCACTGCCATCGGCGACCCGCCGCCGCTGTGGGTCTGCCGGAATTGCACACCAGCCATGCACGCACATCGCATGGCTGCAGCCCGTGAATCCGCCACCCCGGTTGTGGCCCGTTTTGCCTGCCGCCGCCTTTGGCCTGTGCTGACTTTCGCCCGAATCGCCGGCCTCCATCTTCTCTGCCGTTGGCATCCCTGGCTTGCTAGAATGATGCATGGGTGCGCAGAGGAGATGCACACCCCAGTTGTAGCCGCAAACCCTAAGGTTTGCGCGCGCTGCAGCCGCACCGTCGTCCACCATCCGCCGCCCGCCGTTTTCTTCCCCCGGGCGATGCTGCACCACCTGCCCCACCGATGTTATCCAAGGAGCGCGAGCCCACCATTGGTGAGTGCATAGAGGGCCGCGCAGGGTGCCTGTGCGCGAACGCAAAACCTAGGGTTCCGCCGTGTCATTTCAGCTCCTCGCACCCAGACCGCCGCTGCCCACCATCCCGGCCGAGCCTCCGCCGCACCTGCCTGACCGGTCAGTGGCCGCGCAGCTGCTGCCATGTGCGCACACGCCGCACGCTGGAAACCCTAGGGATTCGCATCGGCTGTTGGAATTGTATACATAAAAGCATTATGATTGGTATATTGGGAAACGTTATGTTTGATATGCTGGTAATCATTAATGACTTGCAACAACTCCTGTCTGAATTAACAATTATACGATGCGAACAAACAAATCAAGTTATCTCGTCGATAGGGAGATCATACGGTGTGTAAGGGACCATAGATGATCGTATAGATCGTTCGACCTAGCGAGATATAAACAGTTATCACAGTTGAGATAGTTTCTGGTTTGGTTGTTGATCGCTAAATTATTTTACTAGCGATTTAGCTAAGATAATAATATAGTGATGAAATAAATTATCTAATCCCAGAGGAGCGAAGTAACGAAAAAACCCTAAGTACTAAATCAAAAGTTTTCGAAATATTGTTTAGGAAAATAGAAAATAGAAAACATATATTGTGGTTGAATCTTAAAATTAAAGTAAAGCAGTAAATCGTGAAAGGTTTTGAAAATCGAATATGAGAAACATAGATCCTAGGGTTTTCTACCTATTATGCCATATATGTAGTTATGAATCAATTAATCACCAAATTTAATTCTTATCGTAATGGAACATTAGAAAAGTATTATGAATTTTTGTTTAGGATGATTCACTAACTTGATTAATTAATTATCTCTACCTTTTCAGTCTGGAGAAAATATAATTATCTCCAATTATTCTATGGATTTATTCCTACAAATTTATTCCCTCTTTTAAGACAAGAAAAACAATTTATATTATGAAAACTACATTCCATTAAAATATATTACCTTTTGAGTCTCTAAATTCCAACTAAATTAATCCTAAATTATGGCCAGTAATTCAAGATTTAAATTAATCCTAGTTTTCATAAACTACGAATCAAAAAGGTGATTAATCTAATCCAACATACACATAGGCATAATATTCAAAACCCTAGAATCTATAGAGAATTTAGTTACACATAGACATAATAGGAATTAATATTGAAAGATAAAACCTGAAATAGTCTTGTATAAATAAAAACTTGAATCCCGAACAGAATCTGAGTTGTTGCCACAGTTTCGGATGTAATCCAAATGCAAAGACAAACGAAAAATACTAAAACGTTGTTGTAGTCTCTCTCTCTAATGAAAATAAAATCTAACACCCTAAAATTCGACCTACAGAGGGCTATTTATAATAATCTCAGATGTCTTGTCAGGCCTAGGAAATAAGATACAAAAATATCTTAAATCTTTGAAAATTCACCAAATCCATGCCGACGTCAACCGACGTGGCCTCACGTTGGTCGAGGTTGAAAATTTGGTTTGACGTGCATGTCACAACGGTATCGATCGACGTGCATGTCACACTTCGATCCTGCTTGAACTCCAATTGTGATCGATCAACAGCGTCGACTTCGATCGACGCGGGCCTGCGTTGATCGAAGTCGAGGCTTCCACTCGGCAAGTTTCTTTCCTTAGCCATTTTTAACTCTAAAACCTGAAAAATACACCATCACGAGCATTTCACGTGCGATAACCCTATCATTCTTGAAAAAGTAAATAAAATGCTCTAAAAGACACTAAAACACTCGAGAACTTCATTTATAAGTTAGTGAAAATACGAACTTATCAACTCCCCCAAACTTAAACTATTGATCGTCCTCGATCAATTCATAGACAAGAATTCAAATCTCATGCAGATACGAGCGTGCAATGCCTCACAAGTCTCCCAGTCTCCAAGTCTCACTTATCCACATGAATCACACAGTCAAGACATCATTCAAATTATCAGATTGTTTGAAGAGAAATCTCATCGGACAATGTTTGCACTCAACGCTCAATTGTTTAAAAGGGGTTTGATTTCTTTCTTTCTCTCATCTCAAGGTTATAGCTCAACTTACCATAAGTTTGACAAGTTTCTCCTCTCTCCACTGCTTGGTAGTGTAGTTTTTTAAGGAATCAAATAGGTCTTTGTTTGGTTATAATGTGGCTGACCTAAAAAGGTAGGGTATATTTGGCTAAGTGACTTAAAATTCCCATCAATCCTCAATTTAATCATCCATACCACTATCATATTCAACTCTTTTTTATTTCTCTTTTCTCTCTTTTTTCCCCCCGTTTTTTTTTCTAGGGTCCCCTTTCTCTCAGAAATTTTTTATTTTTTTACGAACAATTTTTCTTCTCAATTTAAAATTAAATTTTCTACTCATAGGATCCCTTAGTTATTCTAGCACATGGAACTCAATAATTTTTCTAGTTCCTAAACAATATATTCAATCACTCACATGTTCACATCACATCCCAACTATCCAAAATTCCAACCAACTCTCTTTCCATTCCTTAACCATTCTAAACAAGAAAAATGCATTTAAGGCTTAAATGGGCTACAAGTGGATAATGAGGGTTAGTGTATGGACAATGGGCTTATAAAAGAATGTGCTTATAATCATTTTCCCTATTTCTACCCTTCATGCAATCTTGAGAGAGAAACTCGTTAAATTCTAGAAGTTTATTGCTAAAACAATGTCCCACATCAAACGAAAAAACAGGCTAAAAAATCTCACTCAAGGTTCAAATTTGTTTCTCTTCTCAATCATCCAATTTAAACTTAGCCTATCATACACAATTCATGCTTCAAAAGATCGATTTATCAAATAATCAACTACTATCATGGGCTGCTCTATCACATAGATTATCAATCCAAATCCATAAAAGATCAACCACAAACCAATCGTTCTCATTCAAGGGATAAACAAGGCAATTTTCAAAGACCAACATAATCAATCAGTTCCGACTGTCTGATGCGGCTAAAAGTTCAATCAAATTAAACCTCTAACTACACAAGAATAATATTTGTCAAATCCAGGTCCTTCCGCGCTTCGCCCGCTAGAATACCGAGATACTATGGCAAAGTCTTATAGCTAGGCATGATACAATCGTTGAGTAGTTTCTATCAATCTAATCATTCGGTTTAAACATATGCTAACAATATATGACAAACATTGAATTAAACCAACAATCATCATTTGATCAATTCTTTCCCAAAATCGGTAAATCAACACAATCAAATACTCAAATTAGGAAGATAGAATGTTGAAATGAATGTAGATGCAATCAAATTAGGTTAATCATTGATGTAAACACATTTTAATTCCTAGGAGATTGAGCAATCGACCCTACACTCGTTAATCCCTTGTCACGGCGAGCTAACGATTGATGATCTAAGACTTGCAAACAGTCACGTTATTAAGCCCTAGACCACTCCAAATAGTTCGTCAATTATTGCCCTACGACCTAGCACCGCACATGGATTGGAACTAAAATCGTATGAATCTACACTATTCACGACGATTCCGCCCGCGTATTGGCTGCAGCGTTCACATCAACTACCTCCTAAGCTGGCTATTACCTACACCTAAGAGGTAAGGAACAAGTTCTAGTGCAATTCAAACTCTCAAAGGAAAGTAAACAAACAATTCTCAAACCAAATTACCATGCATCCTTACTCAAATCAACATCCAAAATGAATTAGAACATCATACCTTTGAAGACAAAGTTGAAATCAATTACATCCATTACAATTTGAAAAGTAGAGATTGGAATCTTCCCCAATTGGATTTGTATGCCTTGATCTACCACCTTGAATCTTCACTTCTCTTCCAAGGATTGATGAATTAAGCTCTTAGATACTCTAGAATTTGGATGGAATCGTGATAGAAATTGGAATCTAGGGGAAATCCTAACTAGATTTATGAAAAATGACAAAAAGCCCTTCAAATAACTGAGTTTCCCCCTTTTATAGACGAGCAAACAGGGCCTCGGATCGCCCGAGCCAAAAATGGCTCGCCCGAGCCATCAATAACCGCCAACAACCGCCAAAAGACGATCTGGCTCGGCCGAGCAGGGCATGGCTCGATCGAGCCAACTCTCTGCCCGCTCTTGCTCGACCGAGCTTGCCTGGCTCGGCCGAGCCGAGCCTCTGTCTCTTCTTCTTGATCGCGCTCGGCCGAGCCTGCCTGGCTCGGCCGAGCCAACTCCTTGCAGCACCCAATTTCACCCGTTCGCCTCCTTTGCTTTGCTCGGTCGATCCTTCTTCCATTCGGTTCACGGCTCGGTCGATTTTCCACCAAAAACTAACCCAAAAATGCTGCTTTATGCTCAAAACCTAACCTACACAAATCAAACACACAAAACATGAAAACACAACCAAAGAACAACAAAAACATATGATATGGGAGTAAAATGGACACAAACATGCAAGTTCACACATCGAAAAATAGGTCATTTTACGCACATATCATAATCCCCCAAACTTGAACCTTTGATTGTCCTCAATCAAAACAAAGTAAAGCCGTTAATCTACCTCGTGCAATACCTCATAGCTCATCAAGATCATCTTAGCATGTTCAAGTAAAACGAGAGTATCACATAACTTTGTGACAAGGTTAATGCTAAGGACATGAACCACTCATAAAAAATGGATACAAGAAACGAAAGCACTCCCTCACGTGTTTAGGGACGATGAGATTCACTCAATCACAAGATATCGAGCTCGATTTCCATAGGCTTGTATCCATTCTCACCACTATACTACAACGAGTTAGTTTCTAGAATCAAAAAGGTCTTTTAACGGGTTGTAACGTGGCTAACTAAAAGGTGGGTGGTTTTGGGCCAAAGTGACTAAACTTCTCAATTTCCCAAAACCCCCAAACTTGTTCTTTTCGAACCACTACAAACCCCGAGGTGTTTTCATTTCACAACACACTTTTTTTTTTCTTTTCTCTTTTTTTTTCTTTTTCATCATTTTTCAAATGCACCATCATTCGTTCATTTTGTCGGTGCCTCTTTTCCAAACACTTGCACCAAAATTTTGTAGGTGCTCATTTTTCTAGGATTCGAACTGTAAGTGCTCATTTTTCTAGGATTCAAACCAATCCTTTATTCCATATCTTTCATGCCTCAACATTTCTCATCAATACAAAATCAATCAATTCCCAACCCAACTCTCATCACCGTATTCACCCTCATACACTCTTTCCCCCCAAATTTGATCCTAATTATATCAAAGAAGATTCACCAATAAAGCTCAATTGAAAGACAAAATAATGATAACAACCACCTTATACTCCCGGTGTGAAAGGTAGGACTAAGAATCGATGGCCTAAGATCATTTTCTAGTTACACACTCATGCCAATAGATAGAGAACGGATGCAAGTTCTAGATCTCGTACTCTCAATCTTGCCTCTCACAAACAATATAGATATAACAATATCATGGCTCAAACCTCACAGCTTTTTGTCAAGTCCTATGCATTAACCACACACAAAACTCGGCAATTCAAAAGTTAAACTTAAAACATGCTTCGAAAACCAGATTCCGCCCTATCATTAGTTGAGGTAAACATCAAACTCCACTAAGTAAATCATGATTAAATCTCAAGCCTCATTTGGGTTCATCACACACACACAAGCACACAACAATCCTAACAACAATCTACATACCATAAAACAAATGTAATGAAACTAAATGGTAGGAAGAACGATAGAAAACGTTACCCATCAGTAGGCACGATCAAACCGCTCTCCAATCCTTATTGGCACCTACTACAAATCAATACAAACACCACCAAACTATTGAGCATAAACAAGCCAATTAAGTTCTCATTTCCACCAAACTTTCCACAAACCAAATATCAACAATGATAAGTCAATATCCACTAGCTCAACCATACAAACCAAACCAATAATCCAAACCACAAACCATGCATAATAGGAAGTATTCAATCATGCCAACTCATTAATAATTCCATCCATCATCAAATATCAAGCAATTAAACCACATTCACTTCCAAAACCTCTTTCCACCGTCATTCCACTATCCAAAAATCTATACAAATAAACCACTTTTCCACTAGCTCCACCAAACATACCATCAAAACCAATGTTCAACAAACTCAAACCCATGAAAATATTCATACATATCATCAAGATGAACATAATCCAAAAATCCATCCAAGGTAGAATATCAATATAGGTACAACCCAATCGAATCAAATCCAATAAAGGGACAATATCCAACATCTAAACTAAATGCAAGATAAAGGATAGGAGATGGAGAAGAATAAACCGAGGCACCGTCTACCGGCACATCCCCCCAAACTTAGTTAAGTGAGACTAAGTTTGCAAAAACGGTGGACGGTGCATCATCACTCCTCTCGATCTCGTAGTTCCTCCTACAAACACAAAACCAAACAAACTAGATATTTATTCAAAATCAAAGCAACTAAAAGCAATTAAACAAAAGCAATAAAATTGGTTGGGTTGCCTCCCAACAAGCGCTTCCTTAACGTCGGTAGCTAGACGACCTTACCACATCACCCATTGTCAAAAATCTTGTGGGTTTTTAATACACCTTTCTCCCTTAATCTGCATTTACTTGGGAGCAATTAGTCCAAGGCAATTTTTCTTTCACCCCTATCATCTCTCCAAGGAAGATTGATTATCTTAAAAATCTCGAATGTCCAAGGTGGTGATTCCTTCTTTGATTTGATCTCCAAGGCATCATCTAACGGAATCCAAATTATATACGTCTCGACTTGTCCCTCATTTGGATTAATCAACAACTTCTCATCACCTCATTTTCCGATCAAATCATCCCATTCATACACTTTGTCTCCTAGGATCACCTCCTTTTCCACCTTGTCTATCAATCTTGAAGGAAATGTAGGTGCCACATTGCCACATGGACTTTCTGCTAAAATTTCCACCTCATTTTTCTCTTCATAAAGTTGTACCAAGGTCAGAACGTCTTGCATCTCCTCAATTGAAGGTTTCTTAATCTCACCATTCATCTCGTCTTCAACGACTTTCAACTCCTCCTTGGTGCCTTCATCCTCTTCATCTTTGTTGAGTAAGGCTTCTCTTTCCTCAGTTGGTTCCTTTTCTTGAACCTCCACTATTTCCATATCTTGAAATCTCACTTCCTTAAGTACCATTACCGCATCCTCACATTCATCTTCCAAAATTTCCTCGTCAATCGGATATTCTTCCACTTGAGGTTCCTCACTCACCTTCTTCAAGATATCGGTTAGTTGCATTCTTAACTCCAAAAGCCTTCCCTCAAGCATATCCGGTTTCCTCTCCAAAGCTTCTTGAGATGCTCTTGCTTCTCTAACTCTTTCATGATCATGGCTACCCCATTCATCAAAATGAACTCTTGTTATGGATGGATTCCAAGTATGATTGTCATAATGTCTACAAGGAGAGTATCCATTAGATGAGGGATAGTTCATGTTGTTCCGGAGGTCACAATTCCCCCACTTATCTCCATATCTTTCATCTCTAAGCTCCACATCTTCATATCCCCAACTTGACTTCATAATGTGGTCATGTCTCCTCTCTTCCATCCATGGGTAGCTACTATTCGTCATTTCTTCAAATACCAACCAAAGTGGCCTCCGTGGTCTTTGTCTCTCCATCATCTTTGCTCTCATCTCATCTAATTCTTTTTGGAGATTGTTAAGCCTTTCCGAGTGAATTCCTCGATGGTTCTCCATTTGACTCCTACCAAAGATCAACAAACTCAAAGTACCAACATATACAAAATCAAACAACAAATTATTCACATAAGCAAAAACACAAACACCTAGCCTACAAGCTTCACTTTTCCCCCAATATCTAGCAACCTACTAAATGAAGTTCCCCGGCAACGGCGCCAAAACTTGATGCGGCTAAAAGTTCAATCAAATTAAACCTCTAACTACACAAGAATAATATTTGTCAAATCCAGGTCCTTCCCCGCTTCGCCCGCTAGAATACCGAGATACTATGGCAAAGTCTTATAGCTAGGCATGATACAATCGTTGAGTAGTTTCTATCAATCTAATCATTCAATTTAAACCTATGCTAACAATATATGACAAACTTTGAATTAAACCAACAATCATCATTTGATCAATTCTTTCCCAAAATCGGTAAATCAAGACAATCAAATACTCAAATTAGGAAGATAGGATGTTGAAATGAATGTAGATGCAATCAAATTAGGTTAATCATTGATGTAAACACATTTTAATTCCTAGGAGATTGAGCAATCGACCCTACACTCGTTAACCCCTTGTCACGGCGAGCTAACGGTTGATGATCTAAGACTTGCAAACAGTCACGTTATTAAGCCTTAGACCACTCCAAATAGTTCGTCAATTATTGCCCTACGACCTAGCACCGCACATGGATTGGAACTAAAATCGTATAAATCTACACTATTCACGACGATTCCGCCCGCGTATTGGCTGCAGCGTTCACATCAACTACCTCCTAAGCTGGCTATTACCTACACCTAAGAGGTAAGGAACAAGTTCTAGTGCAATTCAAACTCTCAAAGGAAAGTAAACAAACAATTCTCAAACCAAATTATCATGCATCCTTACTCAAATCAACATCCAAAATGAATTAGAACATCATACCTTTCAAGACAAAGTTGAAATCAATTACATCCATTACAATTTGAAAAGTAGAGATAGGAATCTTCCCCAATTGGATTTGTATGCCTTGATCTACCACCTTGAATCTTCACTTCTCTTCCAAGGATTGATGAATTAAGCTCTTAGATACTCTAGAATTTGGATGGAATCGTGATAGAAATTGGAATCTAGGGGAAATCCTAACTAGATTTATGAAAAATGACAAAAAGCCCTTCAAATAACTGAGTTTCCCCCTTTTATAGACGAGCAAACAGGGCCTCGGATCGCCCGAGCTGAAAATGGCTCGCCCGAGCCATCAATAACCGCCAACAACCGCCAAAAGCCGATCTGGCTCGGCTGAGCAGGGCATGGCTCGATCGAGCCAACTCTCTGCCCGCTCGTGCTCGACCTCGGCCGAGCCTCTCTCTCTTCTTCTCGACCGCGCTCGGCCGAGCCAACTCCTTGCGGCACCCAATTTCACCCTTTCGCCTCCTTTGCTTTGCTCGATCGATCCTTCTTCCATTCGGTTCACGGCTCGGTCGATTTTCCACCAAAAACTAACCCAAAAATGCTGCTTTATGCTCAAAACCTAACCTACACAAATCAAACACACAAAACACAGCCAAAGAACAACAAAAACATATGATATGGGAGTAAAATGGACACAAACATGCAAGTTCACACATCGAAAAATAGGTCATTTTATGCACATATCATTGTCCTAGGTTCAGAGCTCCTAAAAACAACTAACCTAGAATCTAACATGCAACAATCAACTATGCTCTAAAAATGCACAAACTCATACAACCCAAAACAAATAAACAAAAATGAAATAAAACAATGTTTTCCTTTTTCGTGTCCTCATCCCCCCAAACTTATTTCACTCGAAGGAGTGAAAAAGTTTGCAAGTCAGATATGAAAAAGAAAAACTGTACCTCAAGACTGGTCGAAAGGACCAGTATCAGCCTCACTCCTCCTTCTCGTCTGCCAACGGTAGGCATTCACGGGCCTGATGTAGATGTAGATCTCATCCATCTACGCGGTCATGTGCTACAACTGTGCATTCATGGACTCTCGGTGGGCTGTGGTGACCGCACATTCCTCCTTAAAGGAGGTACGTACCCCATCGATGGATGTGCGCTGCTGGTACATGAACAGTTGTTGTTGCGCCTGAAAGGCACGCTGCTTCTCGGCCATCTCTTGTTGCTGCTGCATGAAGGCCGTGAACTGTGTCCAATCGGGCTGCGCAAAACTGGATCCCTCTCCAGAAAAGTGCATCGTTCCATGATCCTCAGGGACATCCTCCATCGCCTCCTCAGCCTATCACTGCCGCTCCTCCTCGCGCTCCTGCTCGGATGTCACAATGCGCTGATCAGGCCTTAATCATCGACTCCGATGCCTGAGGTGGTAGGTGGGTGTGCCTCGACCCTGCACACCTGTCGTGTGCTCCATGTGGGCATCCGTCGACATGAACCAGTAGTCCCAGAACTCATAGTCCGTGACATGTGTCAGTGCGGGCTGCATCGGATGGAAGTAGTCTCCATTCCAGAACTTCCAGAACCATCCTCCTAGTGGTCGGCGAGCAAGAGCATGCATCTAGATGAGCTGATGAACATCCAGGCCCGTGGGTGGTGGACATGCTGCCAAGTCCACTATTGGCATCGCAAGATACTCAGCGATAGGGGTGATCAATCCCCCAATCCAAACTGTATTGGGCTTGGCCTTCGTTTGCCTTTCTCAATTGTCTATCACCAGCGTCGCCATGCTCACTGGGGTCCGTGTGAGCATCCCCCAAAGTACAAGCAACTCCTAAAATCTCACCTTACCACTCTCATTCTGTCCGGCAAGAGAGAGCCCAAGGCACCTGTGAATGTAGCGAAAGACATGGTTATCGATGAGGAGGCTTTGAGGCCCCCTAAATCAAGATCCCCTGAATCCTCCGCCTCGGAGGCAATCTGTCTCCAGAAAGTCATCGGGTTGAACTCCTCAGGAAAACGGAAGCAGCCTCCAACCGAGCATCCTTAGATTTCATCAAGCTGGATCCGTGTCAGGGAATGCCTCTGACCGCCCAACCGTGAGGGTGGCAAAGAACTCTCGAACTAGAACTAGGTAGGTGACCCATTGGGCTGACATCCATCTCCTCCAACGAATTCTTCAGGAGGTGAGCTTCTACGTCTGCACCAATGCCAAGCTATGCCATGGTGTCTTGGCAAGGGTATCGGGATTGGCATATCTCAGCTTGGGGAAATTTGTTGTAGGTTGTCAACTCATCATTGTTCTGGAATATCGGTCTCCTAGCCATCTCAATGCTGCACAAAAATGAAGCAAATGTGAGGGCGAATTCAACAGCAACAATCCCCAATTTCACAAAGGCAAAAACAACACAAATTCCCCAATCCAAAATCCAACATTCCCCCCTTCATGCAACTACCCATTCAAAATTGACTTAAAAAAAGAGCAATTCGACCCTATACAAGCAAGATTCAATCATGAATTCCCCCAATTCAAAGGTATCTCAATTTGGCCAAAATTCAAAACCAAATTAGAAACGAGGTAATCTCCAAAAACCAAAATCCTACTCAATTAAGTTCAAAATCGAGACAAAGCAAGGATACATATCAACTAAACACCTAACCCATATCAAATCTTAGCATGGAAATCGAAGCTCAAGTCCTAGTATGAACTAAGCAAAAATAAAAAAATCCACTGGTTCAAAACCCTCAAAATCATGAGCAATAGTCATACCTTGCGTGAAATCGGAGCTTGAAGGTTGAAGGATGAAGGGTTTTTGTGTTTGGGGTGTTTGTGCATCGTGTGTGAAGTGAGGGGGGGAAAGTAATTTTAAGTTAAAACTTACCTGGCCCGCGCGTCTGAAGGGTCGACTTTGATCAACGCGGGTCTGCGTCGATCGAAGTTGACATGAATTCCGCCTTTTTTTTATTTTTTTTAAAGTTTTGACTTCAATCGACACGGGTCAGCATCGATCGAAGTCAAAGCGATTTTGCTCCACATGTTGATTTTAAGCTGAACACGAAAAACTAAGGCAAAAACTCAATAATTCCTACTTCGTCTAAAATTTAAAATTCAAAAACTTAAGAAAAAAATAATAACTGAAAGTGAATAAATTGTTGGGTTACCTCCCAACATGTGCTTAGTTTTATGTCGCTAGCTCGATAATACCTGTACTCATGAGCGATCTAAATAATACACCTCCACGACACCAATTTGAAGCGGGGTGTAGTACGGTTTTAGCCTTTTCCCATTGACCTTGAAGGTTGTGCCATCTTGACCGGTCAGTTCTACCATGCCATTTGGAAATTGGCAGACCACGGTGTATAAAACGCAGGCGGGAATTGAAGAGAAGAACTTTGTCATCCGAGTTGAAGAAATGCTGGCGAATCCCTCTATCGTGGAATCTCTTAGCACGCATCTTGTAGATGACGTTGTTCTCGTATGCTTTATCTCTGAAATCCTCGAGTTCATTCAGTGCCATGACTCGATCAGCAGCAGCCAGCTTCCAATCTAAGTTGAGCTCCTTTATCGCTCTCCAAGCCCTATGCTCCATCTCCACGGGAAGGTGACAGGACTTCCCAAACACCAACTGGTATGGGGATGTCCCAATGGGCGTCTTGTAGGCAGTGCAATATGCCCACAGCGCATCATCGAGCTTCACAGCCTAATCCCTCCTTTGCTTCACTATCTTCTTCAGGATCTGCTTGATCTCTCAATTTGATAGCTTTGTCAGACGGTTCCCTTGACGGTGGTACGGTGTAGTGACTCGGTGCTTGACTCTGTATCTTGCAAGTAGGGAAGCCAATAACTTAATGCAAAAGTGAGACCCACCATCACTCACCAGAGCTTTAGGTGTCCAAAACCTTGTCACCAGCTTCTACAGAAAGGTGATGACGACCTTGGAATCATTTGTGGTCATCGGGATGGCTTCCACCCATCACGATACATAATCCACCGCCAGCAGAATATAGGAGAAACTACGGGATGGCAGGAAAGGTCCCATGAAGTCTATCCCCCAGACGTCGAATATCTCGACTTCTATCACCGAGGTCTGTGGCATTTCATCCCTCCGCAAGATGTTATCGGTCCTCTGGCAATGATCATAGTCTGTAATCCACCCACGATAGACCTAGTGGATAGAAGGCCAGTAGAATTCGCTTGTCAGAATCTTGAAGGCGGTCCGGTTTGCTGAGTGGTGAGTGCCGCTAGGAGAAAAGTGGCACGCCTCGTAGATCTGCCATCAGCACATCGATGCCACCTGTAGGGGTCCTCCCAGTAGTAGAACCTGACGTCATGCAAGAATTTCTTCTTGGCATATGGGGAGGAATCTGGTGGAAGATCTCCAGTCACAAGGTAATTAGCATAGTCTGCATACCATGGTGTCTTCGACTCATAGGTCTCTCGCAGATCCCGAATAGCATAGATCTGCTCATCAGGGAATGTCTCTCGAATCCTCATATACTGATCATCCCCCTCGACTGGTGGCTCCAACCGTGATAAATGATCGGCGATCACATACTCACTGCCCTTCCTGTCTTTGATCTTCATATCAAATTCTTGCAGCAACAGTATCCATCTGATCAGGTGGGGCTTGGCATCTTGCTCCGCAACAGGTACCTGATGCCAACGTGGTTCGTGTAGACAATTGTTTTCGAACCTATCAGATAGGACCAAAATTTTTCAAAGGCATAAACCACTGCCAACATTTCCTTCTCCGTTGTGGTGTAGTTCCATGATAAGCTCATTATTTCACTCACTTATCTATATTATTTTCCTACTATTTTATGTAGTTTTATTGAGTTTATATATATATTATGCATGAATCAATATTAGGTGGTTTTAGGTGTATTTTGATGTTTATGCAGGTTTTTAGGCCTAAACCCACGAGAAAACCGTTCCGAAAGCAGTGACGTGTAAGAGTAGCAGTGAAGAGTTCTTCCACAAGAGGAATTCGGGCTATTGGCGCATGACACTGGATGATGCTTTGAGTTAGCTCTCCAACGCAACTGGAATCGGGTCAATCGGAGTTCGGAGGAGGAAGTTATGGCCAAAACCGTGAGACCGCGCAGAAGGGGCGAGAAGCTGCGTCGACAGACGCCAATCAGCATCGATCGACGGTGACTTGGAAGCTACGTCGATCGACGGGGATTCCGCGTCGATCGACGTGAACCTGCTGGCGCGGGAAATTGGCTGAATTCGAGTTTTTTCATATCTTTAGCCCTAGATTTGATTTGATACACCTCCACCTCTATATATAACTTTGTAAATTCGATTTTTCAGAACCACCGCAATAATTCCCAATCATTCCTCATTCCAGATTTCAGATTTTAGAGATTCCAAGAGTTTTTAGGTTTATGTTTGAAGACATATTTTTGTGGGAAGACATTCAGACCCAAGTTTTTATGCAATTCAGGTTTTATCTTTCTACGATGAATATTACTTTGAATATGTGTAACTAATCTCTTCCTCAGATTCTAGGGTTTCGAATTATCAATGTATACATTGGGGGGATGTGGACAAGAGATGGAATGTCCTATCTTTTATTCTGCTTTCTGTCTTTTATTTATTCAGCTTTCTGTCTTTAATTTTTCGCACCTTTCTATTTTATGCTATTTTGTGGGGAAATTTTTTAGTTTTGAGATAACTTGAACGAGATTGTGAGATTAGAATTGATTGAGGGTTGAGTATTGAATTTATTGAGATTGTGGTTAGATGCCTATGAATGTAGAATACCGCATGATATGACTGACTTGACACTTATACTTGCATGCTGATTGAGCTGATTTGAAATTGACTGTGGAAGAAATTTTTTGAATCCTTATGTGAGAATTTGAGCCTTTATTTCGTTTGATGTGAGATTCACATGTGTGTTTTGATTTCTCTAGAACTTGCCTATTTTCTGTGTTGAGACTGCATAGTGTGCACAAGTTTAGGAAATGATATTAGGCCATCTTTGTTAACCCAATATCCTAAACACTGTCCCTTCACAATAAAATTTTCCCTAGTTAGCCACTTTGAGCCTGTACAATTTTTCTTTCCTTGTCTATGAGATAAAGAAAAGTATTGTCTCACTCGTGTCTTGGGTTGTGGTATGTATGGGGTTGATTGGTGAATTCGTGATAAGATATGATAAATTAGTGGTGAAAAGATGTGTGAAAAAGAAGCTCAAAGAAATAATTAGAATTCTCATAAGCTCTCTGAAAAGAAAAGAATACAAAATTATCGAAAAAGAGCATAAGAGATTCAAAATGAGCTAGAAAAAAAAATAAAATAATGAAAATGGAGTTTGTTGATGTATATGAGGAGATGAGGTGGATGATAATAAATAGTGGTTGGATATGTTGAGAGTCATGAACTCAATTGATTTAGTCACTTGGCCATATTTCCCTACCTTATCAGAAAAAGCCTACGTTACAACCTTTCGAAAGTCCTTTTTGATTCTAGACTTGTGTGCACATTCTAGCAGTGGAGATATTAGAAAATCTGCAAGCCTATGGTAGAAATTTCTTCATACATGTTGTTGAGTGCTTTCATCTTTACCTTAAACACTTGAGAGTTGAGCGATACACTTCCTGTGAGTTCTTCCACGGTTGATGAATTTTCCGTCTCTTTCAAATTGCTTGTGGGTAGTGGATTCTTGGTTCTCGACTGTGATGAATCTTGTGAGGCATTGCACTTTAACCACATAATCTTTTGACTTCTTTCTTGCCTATTGATTGAAGATAATCAAATCTTCAAGTTTGGGGGATTTGATAAGCACATTATTTCACTCACTTATCTATATTATTTTCCTATTATTTTATGTAGTTTTATTGAGTTTATATATATATTTTATGCATGAATCAATATTAGGTGGTTTTAGGTGTATTTTGATGTTTATGCAGGTTTTTAGGCCTAAACCCACGAGAAAACCGTTCTGAAAGCAGTGACGTGTAAGAGTAGCAGTGAAGAGTTCTTCCACAAGAGGAATTCGGGCTATTGGCACATGACAATGGATGATGCTTTGAGTTAGCTCTCCAACGCAACTGGAATCGGGTCAATCGGAGTTTGGAGGAGGAAGTTATGGCCAAAACCGTGAGACCGCGCAGAAGGGGCGAGAAGCTGCGTCGACAGACGCCAATCAGCATCGATCGACAGCAACTTGGAAGCTACGTCGATCGACGGGGATGCCGCGTCGATCGACGTGAACCTACTGGCGCGGGAAATTGGCTGAATTCGAGTTTTTTCATATCTTTAGCCCTAGATTTGATTTGATACACCTCCACCTCTATATATAACTTTGTAAATTTGATTTTTCAGAACCACCGCAATAATTCCCATTCATTCCTCATTCCAGATTTCAGATTTTAGAGATTCCAAGAGTTTTTAAGTTTATGTTTGAAGACATATTTTTGTGGGAAGACATTCAGACCCAAGTTTTTATGCAATTCAGGTTTTATCTTTCTATGATGAATATTACTTTGAATATGTGTAACTAATCTCTTCCTCAGATTCTAGGGTTTCGAATTATCAATGTATACATGTTTGATTAATTGAATTATTTTCCCTTTCCCTTCGTAGTTTGTGAAATTTGTGCTTATTCATAATCTTGATTTGCTGATCACATCTTAGGATTATCTAGTTGATTACTTGAGACGTAACTGTGATAGTTTTCAATGGAAAGAGATTTTCACAATATAATCTGATTTCTTGTCGTAACTGAAGGAGATTGATTGTAGGAATAAATCTGTAGATCTTTGGAGTTAGTTAATTTTTCTTGAGACTGAGCAGAGAGAGGTAAGTAATTAATCTACTTTACGAATTGTCCAACAAAGAAGTTCGTAATACTTTTCTGATGTTTCACTACGAAGAGGAATTAAAATTGGGAATTAATCGATTCATTCATACATGTCATACTTGATAGGTAGATATCCCTAGAATTTGTGCTTCTCTTATCTGAATCCAAAAGCTAGTTAATATCCTGTTTAATTTTCATTAGCAAATATTGCGATTTTCAAAACAACCAAAACTTTTCAATTGATTTTCCTGACCAGTATTTTGAGAACTTATGATTTAGTACTTAAGGTTTTTCGTTGCTTCATTCCCCTGGATCGATAACTTTAGGGTTTACAAATTTATTTGCCACTATTTCTATAATTAATTTGTAGAAATTACAGTGATCATTCCACTGCACCGGATTCATGCTTTTGCTGGCGTAATGGATGATGAGGAATAATTTTCCCTTCATCTGTCCCAAAGCATCTCCAACTACAAAGTTGTTGGCGTCACACATCAGGATGAATGGCTCTCCCCAATCTGGTGATGTTAGAATTGGTGCAGTCACCAAAGCCGTCTTCAGTATCTCAAAGGCCTGTAGGCACTCCTCATAAAAAACGAAGGACACATCCTTCTCCAGCAGGTTGCAAAGGGGCCTGTAAATCTTTGAGAAGTCCTTGATGAACATCCTGTAGAATCCCGTGTGCCCAAGGAAACTTCTGACACCCCTGACGTTTGTTGGCGGTGGCATCTTCTCGATGGCAATCACCTTTGCTCGGTCTACCTCCAATCCTTCAGCTGAAGTCCGATGTCCTAGCACAATGCCCTCACGCACCATGAAGTGGCATTTCTCCCAATTGAGCTGACACAGATTGGTCTCGGTGTATCTCTTCAGTACAATGCCAGATTTTGCAAACACACGTCAAATGAACTACCAAATACCGAAAAGTCGTCCATAAATACCTCCATGACTTCTTCGATCAGGTCGTGGAATATGGCCATCATGCAGCACTGGAAGGTCGCCGGTGCATTGCAGAGTCTGAATGGCATCCGTCGGTAGGTGAACACTCCGTATGGACAGGTGAATGCAGTCTTGTGCTGGTCCTCCGGTGCTACCGCAATCTTATATCCAGAATAACCGTCAAGAAAGCAGTAAAAAGGATAACCTGTCAAGCATCTGATCAATAAATGGGAGCGGGAAGTGGTCCTTGCATGTGGCGGCGTTGAGCATCCAGTAGTCGATGCAGAACCACCACCCAGTGACGGGTCGTGTTGCCACCTCTTCTCCGTCATCCCTCTTCACAATTTGCATCTCCCTTTCTTGGCTACCACTTGAGTGGGGCTCACCCATTTGCTGTTGGATATGGGGTAGATCATGCCATGGTCGAGGAGATTCAGAATCTCCTTCTTTACGGCCTCCTGCATGACGGTGTTCAGTCATCGTCGTGCTTGCCTATTTGGCTTTTCATTTTCTTTCAGGATGATTTTGTGCATGCATAGTGAAGGGCTGATCCCTTTGATGTCTCCTAATGTCCATCCGATCGCGGATTTGTACTTCCTCAGAATTCTGAGTAGTTTTTCCAGTTCAACATGCGTCAGAAAAGCAGAAAAAATTACTGGAAAAGTATCATTAGCTCCCAGGTATGCGTACTTTAGGTGTTTGGGTAGAGGCTTAAGGACTAGGGCAGGCAGATCGGAGTTAAGATTTGCCATTTTTATCACAACTTCGATCGACGCTACGTCGATCGATGCGATTAATTTCGACGAACCCCCTTTTCCACATCTCGCTGCCTCACTCAATTTGTTGTGCACATAGACCTTGGGATGCACTTTGATCGACGTCGACATAGCGTCGATCGACATAGAAGATTTCCCTGTGTCGATCGATGCCCTCCTTGCATTGATCAAAGTCGAAGCCACCCTTCGATTTCCTTTGGCTTTTTTGTGATATCTGGGTGGTAAATTCTCCCTTTTATCTTCCAATGCCTTCGGCACCTTTCTCGCACGTCCAACTCCATTGCCGTATCCAAAAGCTCATCTTCAGCTGCATCCAAATCTGAAAAGGAAAATAAGGAGTGCAGTAAACAATTCTCTAGATAATCTTGATTAGATTTAAAAGAAAGGAGAGAAGATCACCAGATCGTAGCAGTTTATCATGTGGCATTCCTCCTAGTTGCTCCCATCATTGTGTTTCTACATCACCTTGTAGATGGAAAAGGTGACTGACTCGTCATTGACGCGAAATGTTTGTTTCCCATCTCGAATGTCGATCAAGGCTCCCCTAGTCTTCAGAAAAGGCCTCCCTAGAATTAATGGAATATTGTGGTCCTCTTCCATGTCTAGGACCACAAAGTCAGCTGGGATGATGAAGTCCTTGACTTTCACGAGCACATCCTCTGCGATCCCCCTCGGGTAGGAGACTGAACAATCGGCCATCTGCAGTGATATGGTGGTTGGCTTGATGCTTCCAATGGCCAATCTCTTGAAGATAGACAGAGGCATCAGGTTGATGGATGCTTCGGAATCACAAAAGACCTTCCTGAATGTCTCCCATCAGATAACGCAGGAGATAGTGAAGGATCTCGGGTCCACTCTCTTTAGTGGCATCTTCTTCTGAATCACTGCATTGCATTCCTGAAAGAGATTTACCGTCTCATGCTCTAGGAAGGGCCGTTTCTGAGAGACCATGTCTTTCAGAAACTTGATGTAACCGGGCATCTCCTGCAGTGCCTCAACCAAAGGTATGTTGATGTGCACCTTCTTCATATTCTCCAGGAAGTGTGCATACCGCTCGTGCATCTTGGTTTTGGCAAACCGCTGAGGAAATAGTATCAACATCTTTTTCAGTGGTGAAATGAGCGTCGAATTCGACCGACATGGCCCCATGTCAATCAATGCTGGGTCTTGTGCATCGGGTGTAGCCGAGCATCGACTTCGATCAACGTACTCGGCGTCGATCGAAGTTAAGGGCAAATTCGTGCCTTCTTCTTCCTGTACGCTCCCATCGTTCTCCAGCGGGTCTGCTTCGGGATGTTTAGGCCCATTGTAGGACATTCCCCCTCTCAATGTAATTGCATTGACTGAATTCCTTTGGTTCTTGGGGTTGACTTGTGTGTTGCTCGGCAACTGTCCGGGCTTGTGCTGAGCTCCTAGAGCATTGGCGATCAGACTGACCTGTGTTTCTGTGATTTGCATGTGTTTTTCCACGCGGTCTACTTTAGTATTCACCCCTGAGATGTCTTGCTCCAGCTTGCCAACTTTATCAGTGGACCCCTGCATAAACTTAGCCAAAATCTCCTCGTGATTTGACTTCTTCATCTCCACCACTGCTCCATCTTGCACTGCAAATCCAGGTGGCGGCTGCTCCGCGGCTTGAGGGTTCGCATAGTAAAACCCAAGATGGTTCCTAGTGTGATTGTAATTATAGGGTTAATTGTAATTATAGGGTTGTAATTATAGGGTAGTTTTGGTATCCACCCCTTTGGACAAAATTCACATCTGCACAATCCCCCTCACTCGGAGCCTGTACTAGCTCCACTACAGCAACTGTCAGCTCTGCTTTCAGTGCAGCGAAATCTTCCCGCAGCCTTTTCACCTCGGCTGCCAAACTAGGTTCTTCAGCATCCTTCTCCACAACCTTCTCAACAGCCTTCACAAGCCGATGACAAATCGAGGACCAACAGTGGTTGTTATTGGCCATCTTTTGGAAGAACTCCATGGCCTTCTTCCAGCTCTTTATCATGATGGTGTCGCCCAGTGTGGCGTCCACCAACTCCACGGTCCTATCATTGAGCCCTTCATAGAATGTCTCTACTTGCTCTCCTAGTGGTATACCATGGCCCAAGCAAGATCTCAGCAACTCTTTGTAACGCTCCCATGCTTCATAGAAGCTCTCGTCAGGTCTCTGAGCAAACCGGATGATCTCCTTCTTTCTCTGTCTGATGACGCTCAGAGGGAAAAAGTTCCCTAGGAATTCATTCCGTAGCTCTGTCCATGTACTAATGCTTTCCTTATCTAGTGCAGTAAACAAGGGATGTGCCTTATCCTGTAGAGAGAATGCGAACAGACGCATTTGGATGGCACTCTTGCTGACCCCGCCAATTTTGATAGTGTTGCAGAGCATGAGGAATTTTTCAAGATAAGCGTATGGGTCCTCAGTCTCTCTCCCACATAATTGGTTTTGTTGTGCCATCTGCACCAATCCGGTCTTCAGCTCGAAGTTATTGGCGTTGATGCCAATTCTGAAGTATGTCTCCTTGAATTGAGGTCGATATCGCTTCTGGATGGCATCCTCATCCTCATCATCATCTAATCCCTCTGGCTGATCCTGATCTTCATCCTCATCATCATCAGGAATATCCTCAAAAAGTGGGTTGTGGCGAAGATGCCGGTTATTCTGATTGTTCCTCTCCAGGTTCCTCTCAAGATTCAGCAGCTGCAGTTGCGCCATCATAGCTTGAACTTCTTGAACAAGTTCGGCTTTTTCCTCCGGAGTTAGTTGTGGTGGAGGCAGTGGTTCCACCGGCAGTGGCACGTTTTCAACCATCGTGTGATTACTAGAGCTTGCCCGATCTTGATTCTTCCTTCTCTTGTTCCTTCGGCAGGTAGCTTCAATTTTTGGATCGTACTCTATCAGTTCCTTGCTCTTAGCTCTTGTACTCATACACTACCTATACAACAAAGGAGGTAGTGAGGTTAAACTGAAAGGAAAACAAAAATACGACACAAAAATGAAAATTAAAAGATGCAAAAACAAATCGACTTCGATTGATGTTATTTCACTTCGACCGACATGGATCAAACTCGGTCGAAGTTGAAACCAAAAATTTGAAAATACGAACAAAATCTAAATTTGCGAAATTTACAGCCAAAATCAAAATTCCAATCACAGAATTAATAGTAAGGCTAAATCTATTCACTCCCCGATAACGGCGCCAAAATTTGATCGCTAAATTATTTTATTAGCGATTTAGCTAAGCTAATAATATAGTGATGAAATAAATTATCGAATCAAAGAGGAGCGAAGTAACTAAAAAACCCTAAGTACTAAATCAAAAGTTTTCGGAATATTGTTTAGGAAAATAGAAAACAGATATTGTGGTTGAATCCTAAAATTAAAGTAAAGCAGTAAATCGTGAAAGGTTTTGAAAATCGAATATGAGAAACATAGATCCTAGGGTTTTCTACCTATTATGCCATATATGTAGTTATGAATCAATTAATCACAAAATTCAATTCTTATCGTAATGGAACATCATAAAGGTATTATGAATTTCTGTTGAGGACAATTCACAAAGTTTATTAATTAATTATCTCTACCATTTCAGTCTCGAGAAAAAATAATTAACTCCAATTATTCTATGGATTTATTCCTAAAAATTCATTCCCTCTTTTCAGACATGAAAAACAATTTATATTATGAAAACCATATTCCATTGAAACATCTGCAGATGATGGACACCCAAGCAGCATAAGCCGGGACAGCTTCCAAGTACAACAGAGATGAATCCGTCAAAGGAGAAGTCAATGAATGCCGTTACTCTGAGATCTGGGACGAGCTACAAGGGTCCCGAGATGGCCGTGAAGGACTGTGGAGGCGAGAAAGAGCAAGATTTCACAGGAGAGGAGTCACCGTCAATCAACGCTCCTTTCGCGTTGATCGATGCCGAAGAAAGAACCCCGTCGATCGATGCCGCCCCACGTTGATCGACGCAGAAGTCTACTCCAGGTACAAAGATGCAGCAGTTTGAAGATTCACCCCCTCCTCTGTCGTTCCCTCAGCGGTTCACAAAGCAGAAGGAGGACTCTAAGTTCTCCAGGTTTGTGGAGAATTTGAAGAAGATCAGCATCAACATCCCAGTGATCGAAGCACTGAAGGAGATCCCGGGGTACATGAAGTACCTCCGGAAATTAATGAGTGGAAATAAATAGTTCGTGGAGAACGAGACGGTGAAGATCCACGAGCAGCGCAGCCTGCTACTTTAAAAGCAGGTGCCCATCAAGAGAAGCGATCCTGGATGCTTCTCTATTCCGGTTGAGATTGGTGGACACACGTTCGAGAGAGTACTATGTGATACTGAGCCAGTATCAACCTGATACCGTACTCTATCTACAAGCGTCACAACATCGGAGAGATGAGGCCCACGACGATCACCCTGCAGATGGCGGACCAATCTGTGTCCCGCCCGAAAGGTATACTAGAGGATGTGCTCGTTCGCGTGGGCCATCTCATTTTTCCTGCAGATTTTATGCTGCACGAGATGAAGGAAGATGAGAACATGCCCATGATCTTGGGGCGTGAGTTTCTCGATACTAGCGCCGCTCTCATTGACTATCGAGGCGGTGAGATCACACTCCGAGCAACGACGAAAAGATCACCTTTGTGATTGACAAGAGCAAGAAGAAGGCGGAGTGCAATCGGATCTCCACTACTGAAGAAAGGGATGAATCTGAAGAGGAAGAAGAAGCTGCCATTGAGTGGGAGCGAGTAAACGGAGGAGCGAAAGTGTCAACTATGCCACCTTTTTCTGCACTCACCACCATCGTCTAAGAACGGAAGGTCTACATGGTGGATGCCCAAGGTCGGCGAGTCTGGACCCGACCTCCTTGGCACTGATTTGAGGTATCGTCGAGCTACGACGTTAAATCAAGCACTTGTTGGGAGGTAACCCAACTCTTTACGTGTTTTCATTTCAATTTTTGTTTTTCGAATTTCTATTGTTTCTGCACTAACAATGTTTTGCAATGAAAAAAAAGAGAGAGGAGTACGGCTCGACGTTAATCGACGCAGCCTGACATCGATCGACGCCGAGCAACTAGCCGACGGATACACTTGATCCGAGAGAGGGTCACAAGAAGGCTTCCTATCGATCGACACCATCAGATGTCGATCGACACGAAGTGCTAACAGCAACTAATTCATGTCGTGCGAAGTTTGAAGACTCCGGGAAGATAAAAAGTTGATGTCTGAGATCAACTACCAGGTATCGTTCCTTCTTTTGTCTGATTTTCAAACTTATCTCACTCTTCGAGTTGGAAATAAGTTTGGGGGGATGTGGACAAGAGATGGAACATTCTATCTTTTATTCTGTTTTTCGTATTTAATCTTATTTTGCATTAACTTTTTGTTTTATGCGATTTTGTGGGGAAATTTTTTGAGTTTTGATATAACCCGAATGAGATTGCGAGATTAGAATTGATTGAGGGCTAAGTTTGAATTGATTGTGAATGTGGTTAGATGCTGATAAGCTCATTATTTTACTCGCTTATATATATTATTTTCTACTATTTTATGTAGTTTTATTGAGTTTATGGTGTGTTTTCACATTTTTTAGGCCAAAATCACCGAAAAACCGTTCCAAAAGCAGTGACGTGCAAGACTAGCAGTTAGCTTTCCAACGCAATTGGAATCGGGTCAATCGCAGTTCGGGAGAGGAAGTTATGGCCAAAACCGTGAGACCGCGCAGGAGCATGTCGGAGAAAAAAAGCGCCGTCGATCAACACTTGATTGGCGTCGATCGACGCAAGTCTGGAGCGGGAATCCTGTCAAATTCGAGATATATCATATCTTTAGCCCTAGATTTTATAGGATACACCTTCCCCTCTATAAATACCTCCTTAAATTTGATTATTAGACATCACCATTCATATTTTTCAGTTCTCTTTTCATATT
>JAPKLW010001192.1:79835-107268 GCA_026898455.1 Plectranthus barbatus
CTTTACATTTAAGACTAGAGCTATGTAGAGACAACTGACGCTGGTAGTACTTAGGATTTGATCCACCAAAACTATAATCTAAACAAGTAAGCTACTGGGGGAGGAAACCTTAGACAGTTTTCCCAACAACACTCTTAGTTGTTGAGGGCTTTGAATACTCTTTATCTCGTGCTCTCAACTGACTACTTTTCACTTGTTCACTTTGTCAAAGAAATCTCTCACTTAGGATGTTTGCGAATGTCGATAGTGATAGAAGCAGTAGTAGTCTCTCACTTTTGGACTTGTCTTTTATACTTGGAGATTCAAAACTTGAATCTCCATGTCCGTTAGACACAACGGATCTTTTGTCCAAGAATGATTTGACTTTTCCAGTCACATTTGGCGTCGTACAGTACTTTTCGAACTACTTCGGGAAAGCTTTGTCCTTTGTGTGTACTTCTGTCAGAATTGGAGTATGGCATTCGTTGATAGCTATTACGCCTTGCTAAGCAATCTCAGAGCTATCTGCTAGTCCTTTTGATTGCTAAACCTTTTCTAGCAGTCTGCTTTTGCTAGTATCTGACTGCTGACGCCTTAGCAAAGTATAGCACTTGATTCCTCTAATTTCTGATTGCTATCTCTTTTAGCAATCTGCTATAAGCTAGCAAATGCTGACTCCTTCAGCATTCTGCTAATCTTCTTTCGACTGCTGAGTAGATACCTTTTAGCAGTCTCTTCTTCTAGCATATGATTGCTAACGCCATAGCAATCATTCTCTTTAGCTTTGTTTGCTGGAAGTGCTTCTAGCAGCCTATTCTGTTACAACTCAATATTCACCCTATACAGGACATTACAAGAGTTGCTAGACTATGCTAGAATTCAGCAATGATCGACCAAAAGCTAAGGCTTTGATTCAACAAAACCTATTACAAATTTGATCCTAAAGGGAGAATTACAAAACAATTCCCAACATTGTTAAAATTTGTTAAAACAGCATTAACAAGATCATGTGCATCCTTGCATGCATGCTGTTGCTGTAAGCTTTGTATTGCCCTAAAAAACACTAGGGCATTCACATTCATGTCTGGAGAGTTTGGTGGTTGTTGCACTAGTGAAATCTGGAACCCATCCTCATTTGCAATTGCTCTAAAATCTGCATCTGAATCATTGATATGAGGTCTTGCATTGTCTTGTTGTATGTATATTGTTTTACTTAAGCATGAAGGCCACTTTGCCTTGATTGCTGGTACAATCTGAAATGCAATAACTAAAAGCTGAATATTTGAAGATTAAGAAACTGAAATGCAATCACAATATATAAATTCTATACTTTGTACCTGTTTTATTAAGCAATCTTTGATGACTTGCTTAGTGATAGATTCTATTGGTTTCAACTCTATTGTTCCACCTGGTCTCTTCTTACTATTTCTCTTGGCTTGAACCTCTTCAGTAAATGGCCATATTCCTATTTTTCCATCAAAAAGAACACTACCATTTTCTGAAAATATGGGGCGGCATACAACACACATAAACATGACCTTGGGGATGAATTTATTGCTTTTGCATGTTCTATGCGGTTCTTCTTCCTTATGTGTCATGTAGTATCTGTGAGTGTTTTTTGTTAGGTAAAATCATTTCTCATCTATGTGGATAACATTATCCATAGGCTTGAACATAAGAATATTTAAAGCACTATCATATTCTATGGCTTGCAAACTGAAACACATCCTTAACAATTTATTTGGAGCTGTCAAATCTGGTTTTATGGAATTTGTGTGAACTCTGATCAGATTTTCTTTAACCCATCTTCCCACAATAGACTTTGGAACATTGATACTATCTGCAAGGGCTCTAATTGTACCTCGTTTTTGATAATTTACTTGCTGAATTTGATCAATATTTACCTCATGTTTTCTCATCTTGCCAAGTCTGTTGTTCACCACTTTGATAACACCACCTCTTGCTTTTTGGTCTTTGACAGATTTCCATAATCTTGCCACAGTCCTACTACAACAATTGAAGTGTGCAGCAGCCTCTTTCATCTTCCCTCTTGCAAGCACCCCACTTTTGCAGTTAACAAGCAGAAATTGTAGCATCTCTTATTTACTTTCTTGGGATAAATCTTTTTGTAATCCAATTTTTTGTTTGTATATTTGTAGTGATGTTAAATCTGAAATTTGGGGATGTATTTATAAACTAATTTCTGAAAATTTTGAATTCAGATTGTAATTTGGTCCCATATTTTTGTAATTTGGCTCCAGTTTTTGGAGCCTTTTTTTGCCTTCACTGTTTGCAATTTAATTTGCTTTTTTTATATTATTAATGATGTACTTAAAATCTCTAATTACTCATTCATTGGTTATTGTGCCCTTTGTTAAGTGGACAATTCAAAAGGGACAGAGGGAGTATATTGAAATAATGAGGGAAAATCAAGAGGAGTAATGAGCACTGTCCACATATTTTTGTCTCACTTGACTAAGTTTGGGGGGATGTGCCGGTAGCCGATTCCTCAGTTTATTCTTCTCCCGCTCCTACTCCATTATTTCTAGTATTTTGTTTGTTTTGTTGGATGATTTCTCCTTTGGATGAATGATTTATGGTTTGGTTTGGTTATGTATGGAATTATTTTTGAGTTGGCATGTGTCTATGTTGTTGGTTTGTGGATGTTGATGATTGGATAATGGTTTGAATGGTGGTGCTAGTGGAGTAGTGTCTTATGCATTTGGATTTTTGGTTTGTGGTATGATGGTGGAAATTAGATCTTAAGGAAATGAATTATGCTCAAATTTGGTGGTGTTTGTGTTTATGTTGAGTAGGTACCATAAGGCATTGGAGAAGTAGTTCGCTCGAGGATATCGATGGGTAACGCATTCTATCATTTTAGGATTGTTTGTGTGATTGTGTGTGTGTGTAGAACCCGAACAAGGCTTGAGATTTACTCCTGATTTACTGGTGAAATTTGAAGTTTACCTCGACCTATGATAGGGTGGAATTTTTTTATCGAAGCATGTTTGAAATTAACTTTTTAATTACCAAGTTGTGTGTTTGGTTAATGCGTTGGACTTGATAAAAAGTTGTGAGTGTTGAGCCTTGATATTGTCATATCCTTTTTGATTGTGAGAGGCGAGATTGAGAGCGAGAAATCTAGAACTTGCATTTATTCTCGATCTATTAGCATGAGCATGTGACTAGAAAATGATATTAGGCCATCGGTTCCTAGTCCTAACTTGCATATCGGAAGTATAAGGTGTTATTTTGATCATTTATTTGTCGTTCATATCTTTGACCCCCGTGATTGAGCTTTATTAGAGATTTTTCTTTGATATTATTATGACAAAGTTTGGGGGTAATGAGAGTTTGAGGGTGAATACGGTGTTGTGAGCTTGGGTTGGGAATTGATTGATTTGATGATATTTGGTATTGCATTTGATGAGGTATGAAAGGAAAGGCAATGAAAGAAGAAAGGTGCAAGTCTTAGAAAAATGGGCACCTACAAAAAAATTGTTGGTAAAGGAGATGGTGCAAGTCTTGAAAATAGGCACACATAAGAAAAAAATGAATGATGTTTTCATTGAAAAGAAAAAATAAAAAGAGAAAAAAAATGAAGAAGGAAAAAGAAAGAAAGATTTGAGTATGGAATAAGCCTCGGGTTTAGTGGTTGAAGATAACAATTTGGGGGGTTCTTAGGAATTTGAGGAGTTTCGATACTTTGGCCCAAAACCACCTACCTCTTAGATAACCACGTTATAACCAAAGGAAAGACCTTCTTGATTCTAGAAGCTAGCACGTTGTAGTATAGTGGTGAGAATAGATGCAAGCCTATGGAAATCGAGCTCGATATCTTGTGCTTGTGTGAATTGTCCTTATACACGTGAGTGAGTGTGTTTCATTGCTTTTATCCAAATTTAATGAGTGGTTAAGTCCTTAGCATTAACCATGTCACAAAGTTAGGTGATAATCTCGTTTGACTAGGGCATGCTAAGATAATCGAGATGAGCTATGAGGTATTTCACAATGATGACTTTACTTTGTTTTGATTGAGGACAATCAAAGGTTCAAGTTTGGGGGATTATGATATGTGCGTAAAATGACCAATATTTCGATGTTTGTGCATGCATGTTTGCGTTCATTTTACTCTCATATCAGATGTTTTTCGATTGTTTTCATTGTGTTTTCGTGTTTTGTGTGATTTGGATTGTGTAGGATAGGTTTGGAGCATAATTCATCATTTTGGACTGAGTTTTGGTGGAAAATCGACCGATCCGAGTTGCAAAGGGTGTGAAGATTGACCGGATGAGCAGGGGAACAACAGGAAGGATTTCAGAGAAGGATCTCGACTGATCCTGCAGAGGCTCGACAAATCTGGGCAGTTTAGAGAGAAATCTCGACTGATCCTACAGAGGCTCGACCGATCTGGTCTGTTTAGAGGGAAATCTCGACCGATTTTGATCCAGACTGGGCGATCTGGAACGAGCTGTTCGGTGGTTATTCAGTTTCAAACCATCCCAGGCAATCCGATCTCAGACGGGGCGATCCGAGGCTCTGCCAACTCATTATAAAAAGGGGAAACTCGCATTTTTTGAGAACTTTTGACACTTTAGGAAAAATCTACATAGTTTCTCTCTTCAATTCCATATTCCATCATCTCCAACCCTAATTCAATGTATCCAAGAGCAAATCTACCACACCTTGATGAAGGATTGAAGACTAGAGGGGTAGATCAAGATCAAGCAAATCCAATTGGGGAAGAAATCATTTACTACTTGTCAATTGTAATGGATCTCTTTCAATTTTACTTTGTAATGATACAATTGAGTGGTATGTTATTCTAATTTCATTTGGATGTTGATTTGGACAAGGATGTGTAAAGATTAGGTTGGATTATTGTATGTTTACCTCCCTCTTTGTGATTGAAGCATGTTTGAGCTTGTTTTCATTCAACTTGATGTAGGTAAGAGCCAATCATGTTGATAATTAACACAATAATTGCAGCCAATACGCGGATAGGCGTGTCGCGAATAGCATGTCTTCATGTATCTGGATCCAATCCATGTGCGGAGGAAGTGCATAGGTCTAGAATTCACGAGCTTTTAGGAGTGAGTTAGGGATCGATAACGTAACTGTTTGAGGTTTCTAATTTCATCAACGGTCAATTTGTCGGTTGATCGCTAGAATTATTTAACTTACCGACTTAGCAAAGCTAACAATATAGCGGCAAATAAAATTATCGAATCAGAGGATTAGAGCAACGAATAAACCCTAAGTATTAATTCGAACGTTTTTGGAGAACTGGTTAGGAAGTATAAAGTAAGGTTTTTGTTTGCGGAATCTTAAACTACGATAAAACAAAATAAAAATATAGATTTGTGAAAGACTTTGAATTTCAAAGATGATGAACATAGATCCTAGGGTTTTCTACCTATTATGCTATACACGTAACCATGAATCAATAAACTGCCAATTTCCATTCATCTTCATAGTGAAACATCGGAAAATTATTATGAACTTCTGAGGAAGACGATTCACAAAGTTGATTAATTAATTTCCTCTACCTTTTCAGTCTTAAGAAAATATAATTAACTCCAACTAGTTCTACAGATTTATTCCCACAATTGCTTCTTTCTTTTCAGACAAGAAAATTAGTTTGTATTATGAAAACCATGTTCCATTGAAATTTATCACCTTCTGAGTCTCTAAATTTCAACTAATGTAATCCTAATCTATGGCCAATAAATCAAGATTAAAACAAGTTCTAGTTTTCATAAACTACGAATCAGAAAGGTAGTTAATCAAATTCAATCGTACATAGGCATAATATTCGAAACCCCTCTGGTGGAGGTTGCACTGGCTCTACTGCGGCAAATGTCTGCTCCAGTTTCAATGTAGCAAAGTCTTCCCTCAGCTTCTTCATCTCGGTTGCCAAATCAGGTTGTTCGGAAACTTTCTCCACTACTTTCTCAATAGTTTTCACAGGCCGATGATGACCCGAAGACCACCATTGATTATTGTTAGCCATCTTTTAGAAGAATTCCATGGCTTTCTTTCCGCTTTTTGTCATGATGGTGTCGCCCAGTGTAGTGTCTACCAGCTTAATGGCCTTTTCATTGAGTCCTTCGTAGAATGCTTCTGCTATTCTCTTATGGGTAGACCATGGCCTGGGCAAGATCTTAGCAGCTCCTTGAAACGCTCCCAAGCTTCATAGAAGCTCTCATCAAGTCTTTGAGCAAACCGAATGATCTCCTTTCTTCTTTGTCTGGTGATGTTCGGAGGGAAGAAGTTTTCCAGGAATTTATTCCTTAGCTCCGTCGATGTACTGATACTTCCCTTGTCCAATGTAGTAAACCAAGACTGTGCCTTATCCCGCAGAGAGAATGCGAACAAACGTATTCGGATGGCACTCTTGCTGACCCCTCGGATCTTGATAGTATTGCAGAGCATCAGAAACTTATCCAGATGTGCGTAGGGGTCCTCAGTTGCTCTCCCGCCGAATTGATTTTGCTGCACCATCTGCACCAATCTGGTCTTCAGCTCGAAGTTATTGGCATTGATGCCAATTCTGAAATCTGTCTCCTTGAACTGAGGTTTATATTGTTTCTACATTGCTTCTTCTTCCTTCTCATCATCTGATTCCTCCAGCTGATCTTGATCATCTTCCTCTTCTTCTTCAGGAGGATCCTCAAATAGTGGGTTATGGCGAAGATCCCGATTATTCCGATTGTTCCTCTCAAGGTTTCTCTCCAGATTCAGTTGTTGGATCTGTACCCTCATGGCCTGAACTTCTTGGAGGAGCACAGCTTGCTCTTCCTGGGTCATCACTGGTGGAGGCGGTGGATCCACTAGTGGTATGATTTCAGCCATTGGTTGATTACTAGAGCTTCCTTGTCCCTTTTTCTTCCGCCGGTTCTTTCGGCAAGTGGCTTCAATTTCCGGATCGTATTCCAACAGGTCTTTTCCTTTAGCTCTTGTACTCATGCACTACCTGAACAGCAAAAGAGGTAGTGAGGTAAACGTAGAAAAATGTAAAATTCAAAATAAAACAAAAACTTATAAATTGAGGTTGACTTCGATCAACGCAGAGGAGCGTCGGTCGAAGTCGAGGGAAAATTTGAAAGAAAATACGAAATAAACACAAAATTGGAATTTGCAAAATTTACAGCCTTAATCAAGATTCCAAGCACAGAATTAATAGTAAGGCTTAACTCTATCTAATCCCCGGCAACGGTGCCAAAATTTGATCGCTAGAATTATTTCACCTAGCGACTTAGCAAAGCTAACAATACAGCGGCAAATAAAATTATCAAACCCAGAGGATTAGAGCAATGAATAAACCCTAAGTACTAATTCGAACGTTTTTGGAAAACTGGTTAGGAAGTAGAAAGTAAAGTTTTTGTTTGCAGAATCTTAAACTGCAATAAAACAAAATAAAAATATAGATTTGTGAAAGACTTTGAATTTCAAAGACGATGAACATAGATCCTAGGGTTTTCTACCTATTATGCCATACACGTAACCATGAATCAATTAATTGCCAATTTCTATTCGTCTTCAAAGTGAAACATCGGAAAATTATTATGAACTTTTGAGGAAGACAATTCACAAAGTTGATTAATTAATTTCCTCTACCTTTGCAGTCTCAAGAAAATATCATTAACTCCAACTAGTTCTACAGATTTATTCCTACAATTGCTTCTTTCTTTTCAGACAAGAAAATCAGCTCGTATTATGAAAACCATGTTCCATTGAAATTTATCACCTTCTAAGTCTCTGAATCTCAACTAATGTAATCCTAATCTATGGCCAGTAAATCAAGATTAAAACAAGTTCTAGTTTTCATAAACTACGAATCAGAAAGGCAGTTAATCATATTCAATCGTACATAGGCATAATATTCGAAACCCTAGAATCTATAGAGAATTTACCTATGCATAGACATAATCATAATTAACATGGAAAAGTAAAACCTGAAATAGTCTTACATAAATAAAACTTGAATCCGAAATAATCCTGAGTTGTTGCCACAATTCAATCCAAATGTAAAAACAAACTCCAAACTCTAAATTGCTGACAATGTAATTTACTCTAATAAAATCTCCAATCTTCCACCTAATTTTCGACCAAGAGAGGGCTTTTTATAGTTGCCTTAGGTGTATCTTGTCAAGCTTAGGAGATAAGATATGGATCTATCTCAGAAAATAAGAAAAAATCCACCCAAGTGTCGGCGTCAACCGACGTGTTTCCACGTTTCTCGACGTGGAGCTTCAATTCGATCCATGCGTTGACCATGGTGAAATTCCTTGCCAAGCTTCTGATGCCTTCGACTTTGATCGATGCGGGTCTATGTTGATCGAAGTGAACCCTTGCATGTCGTTAGCTTGCCGCTCTCGACTTCGATTGACGCGGGTCTGAGTCGATCAAAGTCGAGACTCCATCCTCGGACTTCACTTCTTTCCTTAGTCTTTTTCTTCATCCAAAAACCTGCAAAACACACCATCACAAGCATCTATCGTGCAATAACCCTATCATGCATGCGAAAACGACTAAACTATCCTAAAAACATTCAAAATTCAAAAGAAACTCATTGATAAGTTAGTGAAAATACGGACTTATCACCGGTACAAAGGGAATTGGCTATATTTGAGTGAGTTGATCATCCATCTAGGGATTAAAATGTGTTTACATCTATGCTCTACCTAATCGGATCACATCTACGTTCCTTTTAACATCTTTTCTATCTCATTTGAGTGTTTGTTTGTCTTGTTCTACCAAATTTGTGGAGAAAACTGAAGTGATTATTTTGAGATTGAAAAATGATGATTGTTGGTTTAATTCATTTCTTTTTACATGTTGTTAGCATAGGTTTTTTGAATGTCTAGATTGATAGAAATTACTCAACGATTGTGTATTGCCGAGCTATTAGAATTTGTCGTAGTATCTCGATAATCTAGTGGGCGAAGGGAAGAAGTACCTCGAATTGATAATTAAACCTTGTTGTACATTGAGAATTCGTGTGAGTTTTTAGTGCGCATCAAGTTTTTGGCGTCGTTGCCGGGGAATTCATTTAGTAGGTTGCTAGATATTGGGGTAAGTGTGAAGCTTGTATGCTAGGTGTTTGTATTTTTGTTGAAGTGGATTATTTCTTTGTTAATATTTTTATGTTGTTGGTTTGTGATTGGGGCTATTAGATTTTGTAGGTGTTGCATGTTAACAAGATCTAAGGCTCGTTTGCTTGAAGAGCAAAATATCCGACAAAGGTTTGAAGGAGTGGAAATTGAGTTCAAAATGAAGAATCGACACGAAGACACGGGGAGGATAGATGAGCTTGAGAGGCAATTGGTAATGATGAGAGCTTTGATGAATGAACGGAATGAACCGAGAAGGCCTCTTCAAAATCTCTTTAGTCCTCAAGGAGAGCAAGCTATCGTGGGATTCCGATTGGGGGTTAATGCAACCCAATTCGAGATCAAACCTCAACTTGTCCAAATGATTCAAAATATCCAATTTGGTGGCCATGCTACGGAGGATCCGAATGCTCATATCTCGCAGTTTCTTGAGATAACGGATACTACAAGATTAATCAAGTGCCTCAAGACCATATCCGCATGAGATTATTTTCATTCTCCTTGAGAGATGGAGCAAGGCATTGGTTGGAGGGCCTCGACAAGTCCAGCATAGCTACATGGGAAGAGCTTCAGGAGAAGTTCTTGTTCAAATTCTTTCCTCCGAGTCTTACATTGAAAAGGAGAGCCGATATTACATCCTTTGGGCAACAGTATGATGAGCCGTTGTATGAGGCTTAAGACCGTTTCCGCGATCTTCTCCGACAATGTCCGAGGCATGGGTTATCTCGTAGCCAACAAATATGCCAATTAACTTAGAGTAATGAGAGAAAGATGGACGAGTATGGAGAAGAAGTGTACACTACGAATCATAATTGGGAAAATCAACGAAGGAGTGTTTATGAGCCATATAGAGGAGAATATCTTTATGAGTCGTGGAAAGGGTTGCCCTCATTCACAAAATCTATATGGAACAAACTACATTATCCATGTTTGGAGGAGGAAGAAAAGATAAATGGAAAGAAAGAGGACAATGAACGAAAATGTGAAAGGTATGATGGAATGTTGGAAGAGATTAAGTCTTAAATCTCCACTATTGCGCAACAATTGAGTAGAAAGGAGGAAAGATGTACTTTGGAAGGGGCATGTGGAGCTAATATAACTCGGAGTGGATATTCTTACGATGGGCCGGAGAAAGATGTTCAAGAAGGGGAGAAAGAGAAAGTAGTAGAGGGAACTAAAAAGAAGGTGACATTTAAGGAGGAAAAAGAGTTTGTGTCAAGTGACGAAAAGGCAAAGGAAGTTGTGGAAGAAAAGATTTCGGGGACTAAAACTCTACCTCTTCCTATGCCATACCCTCAACGGTTCAAGAAAAGTAGGAAGAATAAGAGTTTGCCCGATTTCTTGAACATATGAGTAAGTTCCAAATTAATCTTCGTTATTGGAGGTTCTTCAAGAGATGCCGGGGCACATGAAAATGTTGAAGGAAATGTTTAGTCAAAAGAGTAAATACGACATTGGAGAATATGAAACGGTGAATTTGTTTGACGAATATAGTGTCGTGATCCAACGAAAGATGCCTTTTAAGAGACAAGATCCGGGGAGTTTCACGATATCTTGTATTATCGGTGGATTTGAGGTGACACGAGCTTTGTGTGATTCGGTGGCTAGCATTAACTTGATGCCTTTGTCCCTATTTAGGAAGTTGGAAATCGGGGAGATTAAGCCAACTACTATGACACTCCAAATGGTGGATGGTCTTTGTTGTATCCCAAGGGAATTCTGGAGGATGTCTTAGTTAAGGTGCGTGATTTCATTTTTCCGGCGCACTTTGTTGTGCTTGATATGGAGGATGATGGAGATGTTCCTCTAATCTTGGGAAGACCATTTTTGTCTACCGTAGGGGCATTATTTGACATGAAGAATGGTGAGTTAACCTTCCAATTCGATGGTCGAAATATAACCTTCTCATTTCCGAAAGCCATGAAGAGGAGCATGGGGGATGGGAATGAGGAGAGTTGTAACATTGTGAAAGTTGTGCAATTTCCGAATTATGAAAAAGAAAAGGGAAGGGAACCTTTAGAGGAGGTTTTGCAACATTCTTATTCTATGGAGAGTGTCCAAGGAAATGAAGAAGAAACACGGGAGGAACTTAAGAAGTGTGTTAGAGCTTTGGATAATTTCCCAATTGAGTCAACAAATAGGGAAGTTAATTTATTGGAATTGAGAACTAAAGAAGAGGAAGATTTAGCAAAACAAAAGAAAGCCCAGATGAAGAACGAGGCATCGGAAGTTGAGTTGAAGAAATTATCGGATCATCTCAAATATGCATTTTTGGGGGAAAATGAGACTTTTCTGGTGATTATTTCTACCGGGCTTACTGAATGTGAAGTTGAGAAGTTGGTTCGTGTTTTTAGAATGCATAGCGTCGGCAATTGGATGGAAAATTTTGGATATTAAAGGAATAAGCCTGGCCATTTGCATGCTTAAGATTCTTCTTGAAGAAAATTGCAAGCCTAAAAGACAACCTTAAAGGCGATTGAACCCTATGATGCAAGAGGTAGTGAAGAATGAGGTATTAAAGTTATTGGATAACAACATCATCAATGCACCGAGCGACAGTGAATGGGTTAGTCCTACAAAATGGTGCCCAAAAAGGGAGGTTTCAAAAAGGTGGCAAAGGAAAATGGTGAGATAGTGATGGAACGTCCGACCAAAGGGTGGCGGTTTTGTATTAACTATCGAGCTTTAAATTTAGCCACTAGGAAAGATCATTTTCCTTTACCGTTTATTGATAAAATGCTTGATCGTCTTGCAGGGCACTCGCACTATTATTTCTTGGATGGCTACTCGGGGTACAACCAAATCATGGTGGCACGGAGGATCAACATAAAACTGCATTCACATGTCCTTACAAGATTTTGCCTACCGAAGGATGCCGTTCGGATTGTGCAAAGCACCGGAAACTTTTCAAATATGCATGATGGCAATATTTTATGGCCTAATTGAGGAGATCATGGAGGTATTTATGGATGACTTTTCGGTTTTTGGTACTTCTTTTGATGCATGCTTAAAAAATTTAGAAGTTGTCCTTACTATATGTGAAGAAACTAATCTTGTGCTTAATTGGGAAAATGCCATTTTATGGTGTGTGAAGGTGTTGTGTTAGGCCATAATATTTCTAGTAAAGGATTAGAAGTGGATAAGGCCAAGATAGTTACTATAGAACAATTGCTTATACCTTGGTCGGTGAAGGGTGTTAGAAGTTTCCTTGGGCTTTCCGGGTTTTATAGAAGATTTATCCAAAATTTCTCAAAAATTACTAAGTCTTTATGTTGTTTACTTGAAAAGGACACTCCATTTGTATTTGATGAGTCTTGTGTATGTGATTTTGAGACTTTGAAGAGTGCTCTCATTTCTGCTCCTATACTTATTACGCTTGATTGGGATGAGGAATTTGTTTTGATGTGTGATGCTTGTGATGTGGAAATTGGGGTAACTTTAGGGCAAGTCTGTGAGAAAGTGTTTAGAGTGATAGCAAAACTTTAAATCCAGCCCAATGCAATTATACGGTGACCGAGAAAGAGTTTTTGGCAGTGCTTTATTTTCGTGCTTACTTGGTAGGAGCTAGGTCAATCGTGTATACGGACTATGCGGCACTTAGGTATTTGTTCAAGAAACCTGATGCCAAACCTAGGCTCATTAGATGCATTTTGTTGTTACAAGAGTTTGACATGGAGATAAGAGATAGGAAGGGTTGTGAAAATGTTATAGTGGGTCATTTATCTCAGTTTGAAGAGCTGGTTGTAGGTGATGAAAGAGAGAGATGTATTAATGAGAAATTTCTGGATGAACATACTATGGATATAGCTTACAATATTCCTTAGTATGCTGATTACTCCAATTTTCTTGTAGCCGGAGTATTGCCTCCCGATTTAAAACCCCACCAAAGGAAGAAATTCCTTAAGGAGGTGAGGCTTTATTATTGGGAGGAGTCGTACTTGTTTCATCGTTGTGCAGATGGAATCAACCGGAGGTGTGTTCATCAAGGGGAATGGCAAAGGATAATTGATGAATGTCATTCATCAGTAAGTGGGGGATATTTTGACGCCAAGCGTACGACATTGAAGGTACTTTCTTGTGGATTTTATTAGCCTTCTATTTATCGAGATTGCATGAATTTTGTAAAAGCATGGGATGGGAGTTAAAAGACGGGGTCTATAACTCGTAGAGATGAGATGTCGTCTAAAATGTTCATTGAGGTAGATCTATTCGATGTATGGGGCATTGATTTCATGGGACCTTTTTCCCTCATCTTTTGGGTATAATTATATTTTACTTGTTGTTGACTATGTGTCCCATTGGGTGGAAGCTTGTCCTACCATTACTAATGATGCTAAAGTTGTTTTGAAGTTTTTGCAAGGTATTGTGACAAGGTTCGGAATCCCTCGGGCATTGGTAAGTGATGCGGGGAGCTATTTTTGTAACAAGATATTGGAAAATTGTTAGCACGGTATTGAGTTAAACTTCGAATTACCACCGCTAACCATCCGCAAGCAAATGGACAAACCGAGCTTGCTAATAGGGAGATCAAAGCAATTTTAGAAAAGACAGTGGTAACAAGAAAGGATTGGTCTTCAGGGTTTGATGATGTTTTGTGGGCATATAGTACGGCTTTCAAAACCCCGATTGGTATGTCCCCGCATCAATTGGTGTTTGGCAAAGCGTGTCATTTGCCGGTGGAACTTGAGCTCAAGGCTTATTGGGCACTCAAAATGGTCAATGTGGATTGGAAAAAGACTCAAGGTGATAGGGTGATGCATTTGAACGAAATGGAGGAATTTCGAAATGAGGCTTACAAAAATTCAAGAATTTACAAGGAACGTGCTAAGAAATTCCATGATTTGCACATTCGAGGTAAGGTTTTTGCTCTGGATGATTTGGTGCTTCTTTTTAATTCACAATTAAAATTGATGCCCGGGAAGTTTTGATCAATGTGGTCCGGACCATTCAAGGTCAAACAAGTTTTTGATAATGGCACTTTGGAATTATTGGAGGATAATGGTCTTTATCTTAAGGTTAATGGCCACCGAGTTAAGAGGTGTTTGGTTAACTTTTGAATTACCATGTTTAGAGTTTGGTTAATGCGTTGGACTTGACAAAAAGCTGTGAGTGTTGAGCTTTGATATTGTCATATCCTTTTCAATTGTGAGAGGCGAGATTGAGAGTGAGAAATCTAGAACTTGCATCTATTCTCGATCTATTAGCATGAGCATGTGATTAGAAAATGGTATTAGCACATCGGTTCCTAGTCCTACCTTGCACATTGGGAGTATAGGGTGTTATTTTGATCATTTATTTGCCTTTCATATCTTTGACCCCGTGATTGAGCTTTATTGGAGAATTTTCTTTTATATTATTAGGACAAAGTTTGGGGGGAATGAAAGTATGAGGGTGAATACGGTGTTGTGAGCTTGGGTTGGGAATTTATTGATTTGATGATATTTAGTATTGCATTTGATGAGGCATGAAAGGAAAGGCAATGAAAGAAGAAAGGTGCAAGTCTTAGAAAAATTGGCACCTACAAAAAAATTGTTGGTAAAGGAGATGGTGCAAGTCTTGAAAATAGGCACACACAAGAAAAACATGAATGATGTTGTCATTGAAAAGAAAAAAGAAAAAGAGAAAAAAAATGAAGAAGGAAAAAGAAAGAAAGAATTGAGTATGAAAAACGTCGTTCGGGTTGTGCAACGCACAGGCAACTTTTCAAAGATGCATGATGGCAATATTTCATGGCCTAATTGAGGAGATCATGGAGGTATTTATGGATCACTTTTCGGTTTTTGGTACTTCTTTTGATGCATGATTAAAAAATTTAGAAGTTGTCCTTACTAGATGTGAAGAAACTAATCTTGTGCTTAATTTTGAAAAATGTCATTTTATAGAAGATTTATCCGAATGGACTCAAGAAGAACAAGCCTGTGACCTACTGGATTACGTAGTTAATGATCTAATATTAGGTGCCTTGTCACCTACTCTACTGGCTAAAGCATTGGAGTATAAGAGTGCCAAAGAAATGTGGGATTTTCTTGGTACCTTAAACAAGGAATCGGATCAAATGAAGAGAAACAAGCTATAGCAATGGGTAGACAAGTATGAATCTTTTTGCTTGATTCCAGGTGAAACCATCGAGAACATGGAGGCAAGGTTCAACAATATTGTAGCTGAGTTAAAGAAGTTGGGAAGAACGTATGAACTTCCTTATATGAATTCAAAGATTCTCTCAAGACTTTCGAAGGAGGATTGGTTCGTCGAAGTAACCAGTCTAAAGGATAAAGATCTGTCAACAATCAGCACCAAAGACGTGTTTGCTCAATTGAAAGCCCATGAATGGGATATCGCACAGATAAAGAAAAATGAAGATGTTCGTGCTGCAGTCAACATTGAAGAACCAATGGAGGGTGCCGCATTCTTTGTAAAGAAAGATGGCCAAAAATGGAAAACGAAGAAACCATTTATTTCAGATCGACCTTCTCAGTCCAGTTCAACAAAGGAGATTCAATCCAACAGCGGATCTCACTTCAAAGAAGATGAGTGCTTCGTAAGAGAACTGGAGGAATAAATGAAGAGACTGCAAAGGCTGTTGCTGGAGCCACCTATTGATTAGAATCCACCAGAAGATGATCCGAATATGCCCCCTTTGGGGAATCTGAACACTCAGCTAACTAATAAGGATGCTCTGATGCTGATTCATGAGGTTCATATGATGCGGGATGTAGTCCGAGAACTGAGGGAAGAAAGAGAGGCTGATAGAGAGGCCGCACGAAGAAGGCAGCTGGAGCAAGAAAGAGAAAGAATGCGCCTTGTGAAGGGATTTGTGAATTGAATCACTTAATCCATTAGCCGAGCTCATTAATTGATATATCAAAAATAAATTACTATGCCTATGATTAATCGTAGCATGCTCCTATTGATTATGCATAAGAGGGTTTTACGGAATATCTGGATTGTAGAAACCTGAAAAACATAGTGCCCAGAGATTTGATCCCCGATCCCTTTCCTGCGGACCAAGATTTATTCCTAATAGATTGAGGAATTAAATCTATGAAATTAAATCAATTAATTTCGAAAACAAGAGAGAGAGAGAAGAAAGAACACGATCATCCTGATCTGATCTTCTGATCTGTATCCCAACTCAAATCTGAATATCTGGTGAAGATTCCCTTTGGATTCCTTGCCCGGTTGAGAAGCAGAATTTCCTCCTCATTTTTCAGATCTTAGTCGATCATACACAGCTCCCAAATCCTGGTTTGTTGTGTTGCAACTTATGATCTTGTGGTGTGTAAAGATCTGAGAAACTGAAGCTTATTTATAAGAAATTCTGGACTTCTATTGGGCCTGAGTTTTCATGGGCCAGACCAGGGACCAGAATGCAAATAGCAAATAAGGTCTATCAATTATTTAATTCCCATATTCAACAATATTCATTCCACCAGAGAATCAATATTGTCCTACCTATTTGCTACCACGTTTTGAGGTATGGGTTGCATGGGCTCGGTATATCCCCACATTTAGGGTTACAGAAATTCGTTAATTAATTTAGGCTCTGACAAGCTATTTAATTAATTAACATCTTATATTCCTGAGTCAATCCACTAAAACCTTTTCACTTATGCTTGAACTTAATCAGCCTGCAGGACTTTAGCATAACGAACCTTTTGAGCTGCTCAGGGAATGTCACCATCCTATACTAGACGTGGTTACCTAGCTCTAGTACCAGACAGTCATACACAAACTGCTATCACCCTAGATACAGATATACATGCTCAACTAGAGCCTTTCACTGCAACTCAAAGTGATACACAATTTGTGTATACTTCTGTACCTTCATTTAGGTTTAGGATCTCATCAAGCCATAAAGATCCAGATTCTTTTAATGTCAGATAAAAGAATCGATCTCTACTTAGTTCCTTATCAATGCGTGCCCCATACCAGCATACCAAGCCAATGTTGCAGCCTACACTGACAGTTTATCCTGGAACTATCTCAATTGTGATAACCATTTATATCTCGCTAGGTCCAACGATCCATACGATCTTCCGTGATCTACTACACACCGTATGATCTCCCTATCAACGAGATAAGAGGATAAGAGTGTTTGTGATACATGTTTGTTAATTCAGACAGGAGATGAACATACAACATTTATGATTCCGACCTTGTACATAATATACCAATCATAATGATTTTAGTATATAAATCCATCACCTTGATGACTTGGATTATTAGGTTCCGAATGCAATGGGAAGGAAGCACTAGTCACAACCCGACAATGAGAGATTCAATATTGGCATCGATGCCAATAATTTTAAACTCAAAACCGGACTGATCCAAATGGTTCAGCAAAACCAATTCGGCAGTAGAGCAGTGGAGGATCCCTATGCACACCTGCGGATGTTTGTGGAAGTGTGCGACACCATCAAGCAGAATGGAGTGGCGCATGATGTGATTCGATTGAGTCTTTTCCCTTTCTCACTTAGGGATCAAGCCCGATCTTGGCTTACCGAACTGGATTGCAGTAGGATTCGGACATGGGGGAATTGAGAGCTGAATTCCTATCGAATTTATTTCCACTCTCCGTCATCATTCAGAAGAAGATGGAAATCCTACAGTTCCATCAAATGGTGGATGAGTCACTATTTGAGGCATGGAGCAGGTTCAATGAACTGCTCAGGAGTTGCCCTTGTCATGGAGTCTATGCAGAGGAGCAGGCTCACATTTGCTACCGGGGAATGAATGAGAGGGCTCAGGAGTCCGTGGATAATGCAGCTGGGGGATCCATCATGAGCAAATCTACGGAGAAGGCACTGAAGCTATTCAAGAAAATGGCAATCCATACACAAAAATGGGTGAATCCGAGGAGGCCCCAAATTAGCGCTGTAGAAAAAATTGAGGCAGATTATCCCCTCAAGGCTGAAGTTGAGAAGTTGCGAGGAGACCTCGAGAAGTTGTCTGCAGGGGGTTCAACTGTTGCGGTTGCTCAGGTGCAACTCGAAGCCCCTGCAGATGTGAATTACATGAACAGAGGTGGTTATTAGAATCAGCCACAGCAAGGGGGATACCATTATCTGGCGAGAAACCACCATAGTTTCTCTTATTCACATCCTGAGGCAGCCGAGCTACCACCACCGAGTTTCAACATGCAAAACGGAGAAGTGGTGGAGAAGAAGAAGGACAGTCTGGATGATCTGTTAGCTAAATTCATCAAGGCCTCGGACCATCAATTTGGAAAGATAGAGCAGGAGTTCGCTGGAGTGAGTACAAAGGTTGAAAGGGTTGGCAAGCACCTCAAGTGAGCCAAATCGCCAACATAATTTGGAGTCCAACACAAGCAAGAACAACTTTCGAGCACGACTGAGGTGAACCCGAGGGGTTAGAAAGACTGCAAAGTCATCACTCTGAGGTTTGGGATGAGCTACAAGGGTCCCGAAGTGATTTGGGACGAGCCTGGTGATGAAAGGGAGAAAAATTGCACATGAGGCGGCTCGGTTTTGATCGACGCACCTCTCACGTCGATCGAAGTCGAGAATGGTGAAGATGAATGTACGAGCGATGAGGAGAGCTCGATATAGAGGCATTCGATCAACGCGCGCACAAGTCGATGTCGAATGGCTTACCACTGCATCAGTCGAAGTTAATGCCCATTCTGGGCAAAAAATTGGCAAAATTTATAGATCAAATCCCTCATATGTTGTTCCCTCAGTGGTTCACGAAGCAGAAGGAGGACTCCAAGTTCTCCAGATTTGTGGAAAACCTGAGGAAGGTCAGCATCAACATCCCGCTGATCAAAGCACTGAAGGAGATCCCAAGGTACATGAAGTACCTCCGAAAGTTGATGAATGGAAAAAATCAGTTCGTGGAGAATGAGATGGTAAAGATCCACAAGCAGTGTAGCCTGCTACTGCAAAAGCAGGTGCCCATCAAGAGAAGCAATCTTGGATGTTTCTCTAAACCGATAGAGATCGGGGGATGCACTTTCCAATGAGTAATGTGTGATACTGGGGCCAGTATCAACCTGATGTCGTACTCCATCTACAAGCATCTCAATATCGGCAAAATGAGGCCCACGACTATCACTCTACAGATGGCAGACCGGTCTGTGTCCCGCCCAAAAGGTATACTAGAGGATGTGCTCATTCGTGTGGGCCTTCTCATTTTCCCGGCAGACTTCGTGGTGCACGAGATAAAGGAGGACGAGAACATGCCCATGATCTTGGGGCGTGAGTTTCTCAACACCAGCGCGCCTCATTAACTGTCGAGGCGGCGAGATCACACTCCGGGCAAACAACTAGAAGATTACCTTTGTGATCGACAAAAGCAAGAAAAAGGCGGAGTGCAATCGGATCTCCACTATTAAAGAGGATGATGAGTCCGAAGAGGAGGAAGCTGTTGCTATTGAGTGGGAGTGTGGAAATGAAGTGGTGAAATTGTCAACTAAGCCACTTCATTCCGAGCTCACCACCATTGTCAAGGACCGCAGAGTTTACATGGTGGACGCCAAAGGTCGGCGAGTCTGGACCCAACCTCCCTGGTACTGATTTGAGGTATCGTCGAGCTATGACGTTAAATAAAGCACTTGTAGGGAGGTAACCCAATCTTTTACTTATTTTCCTTTTAATTTTCATTCTTTCTCATTTTCATGTTATTTTATTTCAAGTTCTGCCGCACTAACTTTGTTTTGCAGCATTAAAAAAATTAAAAGAAACAAAGAGTGAAGTCTTGATTTTGATCGATGCAGCCTGGCATCGATCGAAATCGAGAGGCCGACGTGATACACTTCGACACGAGGAGGGGTCGACAAGAAGGCTTCACATCGATAAACATGGATCTGCGTCGGTTGACACGAAGTGCCAATAGTCTTAATTCATGTCGTGCGATGTTTGGAAGCTCTGGGGGATAAAAAGCTGATGTCTGAGATCAACTACCAGGTATCGTTCCCTCTTTTGTCTGATTTTCAAACTTATTACACTCTTTGAGTTGGAAATAAGTTTGGGGGATGTGGACAAAGGATGGAACATTCTATCATTTATTTATTCTGCTTTTCGTCTTTAATTTTTGCCTAGAATTTTTGTTTTATTCTATTTTGTGGGAAAAATTTTTAGTTTTGATGCAACCTTGATGAGAATGTTAGTTAGAATCGATTAAGGGTTGAGTTTGAATTAGTTGAGAATGTGGTTAAATGCCTATGCATGTAGAACACCGCATGATATGATTAAATTGAAATTTATACTTGCATGCTGATTGAGCTGAATTGAAATCGACTGTGGAGGAAATTTTTAAACCCGTGTGTGAGATTTTGAGCCATATTTCGTTTGATGTGAGATTCACATGTGTATTTTGATTTTTCTAGAACTTGCCTATTTTATGTGTTGATACTGTATAGTTTGCACAAGTTTAGAAGATGATATTAGGCCATCTTTGTTAACTCAATATCTTAAACATTGTCCATTCACAATTAAATTTTCCCTAGTTAACCACTTTGAGCCTTTATAATTCTTTCCTTGTCTATGAGCTTAAGAATAATGCTGGTTTTGCTCGTGTCTGAGTTGTGGTATATATGGGGTGGACTGATAGTGAATTGGGGATAAGAAATGATAAATTAGTGGTTGGAAAGATGTATGAGAGAAAAGCTCAAATAATAATTAGAATTCTCATAAGCTCTTTGAAAAGAAAAGAATATAAAATTATGAAAAGAGCATAAAAGATTCAAAATGAGCTAGAAAAAAAAGTGAGTTTGTTGGTATATATGAGGAGATGAGGTGGATGTTGTTAGAAAGTGGTTTGATTTGTTGAGAATAGCTAACTCAATTGATTTAGTCATTTGGCCAAATTTTCCCTACCTTATCAGAAAAGCCTACATTACAACCTATCGAAAGTCCTTTTTGATTCTAGACTTGTGTGCACATTCTAGCAGTGGAGATATTAGAAAATTTGCAAGTCTATGATAGAAATTTCTTCATACATGTTGTTGAGTGCTTTCATCTATACCTTCAACACTTGAGAGTTGAGTGATACACTTCTTGTGAGTTCCTCCACGGTTGATGAATTTTCTGTCTCTTTCAAATTTCTTGTGTGTAGTAGATTTTTTATCCTTGACTATGATGAATCTTATGAGGCATTGCACTTTAACTGCATGATCTTTTGATTTCTTTCTTGCCTATTGATTGAGGAAAATTAAACGTTCAAGTTTGGGGGGTTTGATTTATGAGTGTATTTTGTGTGTCATGGTGTATTTTTACAGGTTTTAGGCTTAAATTCAATGGAAACTCGTACTGGAAGCAGTTGATGTTCAAATAAGCAGTTACTAATTCCTCCACACATGGAATTTGAGCTCATGGATCATGGAAATAGAAATATCTTTGAGTTAGCTTTCCAATGCAACTGGAATCGGGTCAATCGGAGTTCGGGAGAGGAAGTTATGGCCAAAATCGTGAGACCGCGCAGAAGGGGCAAGAAATGACCAAGTTCGGAAAAGTGAAGGTTCAGTATTGACCGACGTGGGATCCATGTCGACCGACGTGGAAGGTCACGTCGACCGACTTGGTTGCATATCGACTGATGTGAGAGTCATATCGACCGACGCGAAAGTCATATCGACCAACATGCGTTTAATGAAGGAAAATTCAATTTAATTCGAATTTATCTTATTTTTAGCCCTAGATATCATAAGATACATATCCACCTCTATAAATACCTATGTAATTTCGAATTATTGATATCTTTCCATTCCACAATCGAGTTTTTAGAGTTTTGAGAGTTGTGAAACACGAAACCCTTTATTTTTCTTGTAAGTTCTGTATTTTAATGCAATTTAATTTGTTTTCTTTTGGATTTCTATCTGCAATGAGTGGCTAGAAACCCTTTGCGGGATTCTAGGGCAATGAATGATTGATCTTGAATGCGTGTTAAATTAATTAACTCAAAATGCATGGTTTTGAATTCCTGATTTAATTTAGAGTATAGAATTGATTTAAGATCGAGAGATAAAATTAATTCTAGGTTTATAATTGTTAATCAAAGACCGTGAGGGAAAGATTGATGAAAAGGAATTTGAATACAATTATTTTCTGTCTTAAGGGAAGATAATTGATTGTAGGGATTAAATCTGTTGATTCAACAAGGATTATTCAACAAGGTTGATTATTATTGTGTTATTGAGGCCGATCAAGCATATACATTTACATAATAATAACCTAGGCTATAATTGTCAGACCAAGAAGTTATAGTATTTTTCTGATTTCCCACCAAAGCGAGTTAATTGATTTTACATGTATTCTGATTGATTGTTCGCCCTAGAGTCTGTGTTATTTAAAACTGCTTTTAAAACCCCTTTTATTATTTTCAGTATTGTCATCTTTATTTTCCAAATCAAAACCCTGATTTTCTGTTTACTCAAAGAATGAATTTTAGGATCATAATTAGTACATGAGGTAATTTCCCCACACAATTACCTTGGGTTCGACTTGAGTTATAAATTTTATTTGCCACTATTCTGCAATTTATCTGTAGATTTTACAGTGATCAGTAGCCATTAGAGATTTTACTTTATGCTTTGAAAATAATATTTTGATTTTGAGAGATGTTTTATGTGTGCCAGTTTTTTACAGAACTTAATTTCTGTTTCAAAGTTATTTATCGATGGATATTCAGTTATTTTTATAGTGGTGTTTCAATCATTGGTAATGATAATGTTATCTGTCGTGGAAAACTGATTGATTATCTCTATATCACAAATTGTTTGCATAAATCTTCCGCAAACGTTGCATTTAACTCATCTAATAATAATAATCATTTGAAGAGAAAGTTTTCTTATTCCGACGAGGATCAAACATATCTCTGGCACTTGAGACTCGATCATATCAGTCTAATGAGGATTAAAAGACCAGCAGATGACAATGTCTTGGATTCTTTCCAAGTAGTACCTCATCAAGTCTGTGAATCATGTATAGAGGGTAAGATGAAGACCAGGCCTTTTAAGGCTAGTGAGGCTCGAGCAGAGGATGTGTTGGAATTGATCCACTCTAACTTATGTGGACCAATGTCCACGCATGCTCGTCGAGTTTATGAGTACTTCGTCATATTTATTGATGATTACACAATATTCAGATACATCTACCTGCTTCGTACAAGTATGAATCCTTTGAGAAATTTAAAGAATTCAAGACAGAAGTAGAGAATAAGCTAAGCAGGACTGTTAAGACACTACGATTGGATGGTGGAGGAGAATACCTCAGCAATGAGTTCTTACAGTACTTGTCAGATAATGGGATTACATCCCAATGGACTCCACCAGGAACCCTTCAACAAAATGGTGTAGCAGAAATAAGAAATATAACTCTTTTGGGAATGGTTAGATCTATGATGAGTTATGCAAGCTTGCCAATTTCGTTTGGGGATATGCCTTGGAAACAACGATTTATTTGCTTAACCTGTTACCTTTTAAGTCAGTTCCAAAAACTCCTCTAGAACTCTGGTATAAGCGAAAGCCAAGATTAACCAGAATGGGGGTTTGGGGTTGTCCAGCCTACGTGTTGACAAAGGAATCTGATAAGTTAGAAAGTAGGTTTAAGCTAATGTTGTTTGTAGTGTATCCTAGGTGGTTACTTCTATTGTGCCAAGGATCATAAAGTCATTGTCAGTACCACGTAAGATTCTTGGAGGACGAATATGTAAGAAATCACAAGTCCAAGAGTGATTCTCCATGAACTTGGAAATGATGAAGTGTTTCCATCAGGAAAGCCCTGTGTTGTGGTAGATTCACCTAGTGCTGGTAAGGGACTACCAACACGATCACCAATGCAAGGCATGAAACCACATAGTACCATGACAACTACTAACACAGTTCAGATGCCATGTCGCAGCAGGAGAGTAGTTCGGCAACAGAAAGGTACACGTTCGTGGGAGAGTCTTTGACTTGATCCCAGAAAATGGACTGGATGATACCTACCCATGTACATACGGTGAGGCTACATCTGATAAAGACGCAGACAAATGACGTGTCACCATGGATTCTGAAATAGAATTTATAAGAGCAATGGATGTATACCAGAGAACTGAGCTACCAGATAGCTTTCAAGCCATAGGTTGCAAGTGGGTATACAAGAGAAAGAAAGAAGCGAGTGGAGAAATTAAGTCTTATGAAGCCATGTTGGTGGCAAAGGGTTATAGTCACAAAGAGGGCATAGACGATGATGAAACCTTCTCACCGGTAGTCATACTAAAGTATATTCGGATACTCCTTGCCATCGCAGCACATATGGACCTAAAAATCTGGCAGATGGATGTCAAAATTGCATTTCTAAACGGGTACCTTGAGGAAGGTCGTGACATCTATATGAAATAGCTAGAAGGATATGTGTAGGATGACGAAGAGCATTTGGTCCGGAAGCTTAAGAAGTCCTTTTACGGACTTAAGCAAGCTTTACGATCATGAAACTTACATTTTAATGAAATTACTAAGTCCTGCGGATTTTCCCAATGTTCAAACGAGAGTTGTGTGTACCTTCTGTGTGTTAGTGGAAGCGTTGTCCTTGCACTTTATGTAGATGATATTCTCCTATTTGGCGATAATGTGGAGGCATTGTCTTACATGATCGCAAGCGAAGGATGTTGGCCTTATCTCAAGCTTCATATGTAGATATGGTGATTGCTCATTTTAGCATGCAAACTGCCAAGAAAGGATTATTACCTTTTAGACATGGAGATCATCTTTCTAAGGATCGATTTCCTAAGATACAAAATTAAAAATACAAAAATGAGTAAGGTTTCGTAGGCTTCTATAGTCAGAAGTCTCATGTATGTTATGTTGTGCACGAGACCAGATATCTGCTTTGTCGTTGGCACGGTAGCGAGATATTAGTCTAATCCTAGACAAGCGCACAGGATTACAGTAAAACACATTCTCAAGTATCTGGAAAAGACAAGAGACTATTGTCTCAATTTTCAGTCTGAGAATTTGTGCCTTGTGGGTTATACAGATTTGGATTTCCAGGCAGATCAGGACAAAAAGAAATCTTCATCTAGGTATGTGTTTACTCTAGGAGATGGAGCCATATCATGGAGGAGTGCAAAGCAGGAATGCATTGCAGTCTCCACCATGGAAGTTGAGTACGTTGCAGCTTCATCGGCTTTTAAAGAAGCAGTATGGCTCCGAAACTTCCTTTTGGAATTGGACTTGATACCTCATTAGCCCAAGACTATCACGGTGTATTATGATAACTCTGGTGCAATAGCAAATTCGAAGGATCCACGAATTCGCAAGACAACTAAACACATAGAGAAGAAGTATCATATCATACGAGAAATCGTTGCAAGGGTTATGTGCTAATTGAGAAGATAGACAAAAATGATAATCTAGTAGATCCATTCACAAAAGCCTTACAACAGAAGGTCTACGAGGTGCATGTTCGTAACCTTGGACTGAGGATAAAGACAACCATGTGATGCTAGATTATAATAGACTCGCTATATACTCTAGAAAGCAATTGAATAATGCTTTGAATATAAGTGGGAGATTGATGGATTTATATACATAAAGCATTATAATTAGTATATTATGAACATGTTTTATGGTTAATATACTGGTAATCATTATTGTTGTATTATCATCTCATGTCTGAATTAACAAACATGTATCCCAAGCGACTCTATTCTCTTATCTCGTCGATAAAGAGATCATACGGTGTGTTGTAGATCTAGAAGATAGTGTGGATCGCTTGACCTAGTGAGATATAAATGGTTATCACAGCTTAGACAGTGATAGGATAAACTATCGGTTTAAGATCACTGTAACAACAAAGCTAATAGACAACGCGGAAATCGCGTAGTCTATTCAAAATTTCCGGATTGTCTATTTATATGTTGTCTATTGGAAAACACTAATAAACAATGCGGCTCACCGCGTTGTCTATTAACATATAGACAACGCGAAGGTTCGCATCGTCTATAGGTTTATTTATTTATTTAGTTTAATTTTGTAAATCCTATAAAAAAAAAATTATTTAAATTACCCATGCACAAATAATTAAAATATAAAATATCATTTTAATAATTCTCAAAATTACATATGTTTGGTACTAGTGTAGTGTTAAAACTAACTACAAATACAAAGTAATCTAAATACATCAAATGTGACAATAAATCTTCTTTCCATCTGCCTCAAACCGATCATGCATATCTGTGATCCAGAGATTGCTGGTGATACATTCCGAAAGGGGACTACATGAAATCAAGAAGCCATTACTAATACAACAACAGACTGAAATTGGAATCCAAAACCAATATGAACACGACAACCACAAACATGCAGTTTGTATAGTTTGATGCTCTCATAATGCCATTCAACATTGCAATCATCAACCACAAACCACATCTCATAATGTAATTACTCTCATAATAAACATTGTTTATTATATGGCTAAACGAGACAGTAAAGGACGGTGCAGAAGCAAGCATGAGCACCATATCATAGTAAAGGACGGTGCAGACAATAAAGGATTATTGTTGAACAACCAAGCATGAGCACCATATCATTACAAACCTATATTTTCTCTGAATTAAACCAATGCAAAAGCAATTTTTAATGAATTTAGAGCACATTTAATGCAAAAATACCTTTCTATGTTCACGAGCAATCTGAATATGGAAAAATAATAAATAATTGGGTTAGCTCATGTGTTTGCCTTCAAACAAAATATTCGTGCATCATTCACTCTATATTGTAGAGATATTTTTGCAACAAAAAATCACATTTTTCCTTGCAAATATTGTGATTTAGAATGCTCAAGGAATCAAGTACATGTTCCAAAGCCAGATTCACATGGTGAGTTGTTCAAGTGGTTAACTCCTAGTTTTACTCTAAAGTGGCATGTTTCTAATGATTGTAATCGATGTTATAGGGCTGGACTGAGGAAGGCTAGTATATTTACAAGAAATCTCTAGCCAACCTTCATGCAAGAAAATTTTTCCTAATATCAAGGATGTTGAGACTAGATAAGTAGATAAAAATGAGAACTCAAGCAAGTTCTTTGTTTTCAACGCCTCTTAATTTCCTAGAATTAGTCACACTTCAAACAAGAAAGATATCATTACGTTTATATTACTAACATCTACATATGTTTGTCTCTCTATCTCAATTCTCTATAAAAGGTACTGAAAGTTTGAAACCAGTATCATGTCAAAAGAATATATAGATGTTATCGACATGTCTGATTCTATTTCTTTGATCTGCCTAATTCTTACAAAATTGAGTTTTTCTAACTTAGTTGTCCATGCAGAAACTAGTTAGTTGCCTGATAAACACTCACTCTGTGCATTTTATTTATAGATTTATGTTTAGA
>JAPKLW010001192.1:112268-156540 GCA_026898455.1 Plectranthus barbatus
TCTAAACATAAATCTATAAATAAAATGCACAGAGTGAGTGTTTATCATTGCCGTTGATACTAGGTAAAGGATATTTATGCTAAAAATATTATATCGATTTCTGTTTTAGCCTTACCCGTTTACTTTTTGGCACTCAGTTGTATGTGGTGTCGTATTGTTGTTGCTTCTTCTATGCCTGTTATTAGTTTTCTATATAATCCATCTGCGTTGAAAAATCACCAATTCGAGCTACCTCCTCTCAAGAAAAATATATTTTGGTCCCTCACCATCGGAAATAGAGGGTGGGAGCTCCTTGTTTGGCATCCCTATCTTCTCATACATGGACCTGGAAGCAGCCACCAACAACTTTGATCCTTCTAAAATCATCGGAGATGGAGGATTTGGAACAGTATACTACGGTAAGGAATTGACATGAATTTATAGATGCGTAAGTAGTTGACATCTATTATAACATCAAGGGTTGCATGTTATGCTAGGCAAGCTACGAGATGGAACAGAAGTAGCTATCAAGCGCCTCTATGAGCGGAACCACAGAAGAATGGAGTAGTTCATCAATGAAATCAAGATTCTCACCAGTCTGAGGCACCCAAATCTTGTAACTCTGTATGTCTCCACGTATGGGAGAAGCTGGGAGCTACTGCTTGTGTACGAATATGTCCACATTAGCACAGTTGTTGATCACCTACACGGTGACAGAACCGAAGAAGCTCCGCTCACATGGCCTACATAGATGAGGATCGCCATAGAAACTGCATCAGCACTGTCTTACCTGCACAAGTCAAATATAATACACCGCAATGTGAAGACATACATCATCTTACTTGACAAGAATTTCCATATCAAAGTGGTTGATTTCGGGCTATCAAGGCTCTTCCCTTACGATGCCTCTCATATTTCAACTGCCTCTGGAGGAACTCCTGGATATATCGATCCTAACTATCATCAGTGCTACCAAGTGACTGACAAGGGCGACGTTTATAGCTTTGGAGTTGTCCTCGTTGAGCTCATTTTCCAAGCCTGCTGGGATATAAGCAGGCAAACCCAGTAAAGAAGAAAGATGAACACGATGCCTGAAATACAAACTGACTTGTATGAATACCTCATCACCAGAGAATGACAATGAACAGAAGACCCTACATTAATATATTACAGTCCGTCCAAATTAAGCCTTCTACAGATAAAAAAGCCTCCAACCAAACCACATTCTTTGATTTAAAAATCATTTTTACTCCTCCATAATTATTCAAGGCGAAGCACTAATAATAATTAAAGTAAACACCATGAATGCATATAATCCAAACCAAATTTCTGCTATACTGATACGAGTAAAAACAAGTGCCAACCAACCTCCAATTACTACAAGCCGACATAAAATTGGTAAACTTCTATCCACATCAAATTCATCAATCCACCTAACTATACACAAACAAAAAACAAATAGCCATTTAAAAGAATACAAATTCCCAATGCAAACACACAACTTACACCGGCAGCTGAATATCACATAATCCCTAATTCATTCAAAATCACAAAAACTCTATGTTCAGATCGAAAATAGGTCCACTACAGGATTAGCAGCCAATCACTATAGTCAAAACGAATTACTCATGAATTATTTAACGATCTATTTTCCATTCAATTTATTAATCTTTATTTTCAACCGAATTAATAGTCCGCTCTGCAAACCAAAAATAAAAATCGAGAGAGAAGATTTTACCTCAAAAGGATACCAAATCTAGAGAGAGAAGATCAATTGGAAAAATATAATAATTAAAAAAATTAATAATAGTGTTTGCTAAATTTTAGATATCAGTGGTTTTGCTAAATCATGCATATGGCAGGTTGTGTGCGAGCAGCGGCGTGTACGTTTGGTTAGGGATATGGTTTTGACATTTAGAGGCGTCGACAATGGCGGCACACCGGCAGGGATGAAGATGCGGTCGGCGTAGTTGATGGAAGGGGTGGTCCGGCAGGATTGAAGGCGCAGTCCGACGACAACGAAGGCAAAATCACGGCGGTAGGTTAAGTGTAGAAGGGAGAGGCGCTCCCAATTCTAATTTTTTAACGATATATGTGATTGAAAATAAAAAGAGATGTTTTTCTAAAAAAAATAATAATAAAATAACGGAGACGACACACAATTTCGCGTCGTCTATATGGACAACACGAATGAAAATTTCGCGTTCCAAAAACAGACTAGACAGATGTGCTTCCACGTTGTTTATTAAGATATGGACAACACGAATGAAAATTCGCGTTGTCTATATTGCGTAGTCTATTAGATTATTTCTTGTAGTGGATGCAGCACAATCAGTAATTAGTGGCTTATCTTGGTCACTAAATGTGTTGGTACGTTTGGTAAGTATTGATAGGACTGATATGTGTGTGAAATGTATACTTTTTGGGTGTTTGTTTGTGATCATTTCATGTATATTTCACCCATCTATCATATGTTTTGGTTAGATTTGATGTTGTTTTCGAGTGTTTTGGTGTTTGAGGTGTGTAGGAGGAAGATTAAGCATAAATCCATGAGTTTGAGCCAATTTTGGAAGAGTTTTGACCCAAATCTCGCAAGTGTAAAGTTGATTTCAACCCAAACAGAGCATGAGGAGTTGGAAGGGGGAAACAGAGCCAAATTTTGACCCATACCCGATTGGTTTCGATCGAAATCTACCTTTGTTAGGCAGATTTCTACCCAGCTCCTGTGATCTCAGTCAAAATCTGCTTTATAGAGGCAAATTTCGACCCATATGGTCTCATCCTGGTCAAAATTATGCAGGTTTTGGTGGAGTTTCTTGAAAAGAAGATCATTTCAATCAAAATTGGATCATCTTGGGCGAAATTCTGGAGCGGTTACTAACTATAAAAGGGGACGATTCGAGTTGGCTCGGAACTTTTGGCAAATTTTTAGCGGTTACTCACTTTCCAACACTTCCAAACTTCTCCAAACACAAAATTGAAGGGAATCAAGGCTAGATCTATCCAATTAGGGAATATTTGAAGAGAAGATTGAAGATTAAGGCAAAGAGCTCAACATTTGAGGAAATTTATCATTCAAATCTTACCTTGTAATGGCATTTCCTACTTTTGTAATTCAATTGTGCCAAAGTCAAGGTATGAGTAGCTAAACCTATTAAGGATGTTAGTTTGAACAATGTGACTGATTTTGTGGATTGATTGAATGTTAGTTTACTTTCTCCTTGATGATTAAAACATGCTAGAGCTTTTTCCTATTCAATCAATGTAGGCGTTCACCAATTGTTTGATATATTGATATCTAAATTGTAGCTGATAAGCAGATTTAGAGGTCGTGAATAACATTGTTGTATGCAATTTTAGATCCAATCAATTGTGAGGTGAATGCTAGTAGATTGAGAATCCATGTGCCTTTGGGAGTGATATAGGATTAGATAACGTGACAGTTTGACGATTCTATTTCATCGTGGTTGCTCACTTTCAAACACTTCCAAACTTCTCCAAACACAAAATTTAAGGGGAATAAGGGCTAGATCTATCCAATTAGGGAAGATTTGAAGAGAAGATTGAAGATCAAGGCAAAGATCTCAACATTTGGGCAAATTTATCATTCAAATCTTATCTTGTAATGACATTTCCTACTTTTGTAATTCAGTTGTGCCAAAGTCAAGGTATGAGTAGCCAAACCTATTAAGGATGTTGGTTTGAACAATGTGATGGATTTTGTGGATTGATTGAATGTTTTTTTTTACTTTCTCCTTGATGATTACAACATGCTAGAGCTTTTTCCTATTCAATCAATGTAAGCGTTCACCAATTGCTTGATAAATTGATATCTAAATTGTAGCCGATAAGCAAATATAGAGGCCGTGAATAACATTGTTGTATGCAAGTATAGATCCAATCAATTGTGAGGTGAATGCTTGTAGGTTGAGAATCCACGTGCCTTTGGGAGTGATATAGGATTAGATAATGTGACTGTTTGACGATTCTATTTCATCTACAATTAACTCGTCGGTGCTAAGGGGGTTAGTTAGATTCGACTGGATTGATCATCTTAAGGGGAATTAAAATTTGTTTGCATTATTCAATTGTTCATTGCAAAGTTCATTCCAATATCTTGTTTTCCTCATTTGTGTATCAAAACATTTGTGAGATTTTGTATGCTATTGTTTGAGAGATTGTGTTGGATTAGAGAAGTGAGTTGTAGTTTGAGAATTGTTGGTTGAATGACTTGTTTTCTTAGTTGATTTTTAGCTAGATAGACTTTAATTCTTTGTCTCTATATAGAAACAAACACAACGACTAGATTTTGCTTGTATATAAACACATCACAATAGTAGCCGGTAGCATAAGTAGGCGAAGGGAGTAAACATGGATTGATATTATTCTTGATGAGAATTTAATTGTCAGTTGATTAAATTTCCACGTATCAAATCTGTGTATCAATTTGAGATACTATGATGGAGAGTCTTATGTGTATTTGTATACCAGCATCTTGGGTGGTAGCAGCTTGTGTATGACTTCTAGTTCTGTTTAGGTAACCATATCCAGTATAGGATGTTGACATTCCCTAAGAAGCTCAAAAGGTTCACCATGCTAAAGTCCTGCAGGCTGATTAAGTTCAAGCATAAGTGAAAAAGATTGAGTGATATACCTTAGGAATAAAAGATGTTAATTAATTTGTAGGCTTGTCAGAGTCTAAATTAATTAATGAATATCTATAACCATAAATATGGGGATATACCGAGCCCATGCAATCCATTCCTCATAACGTGGTAACAAAGATGTTGGACAATATTGATTCTCCGGTAGCATGAATCAATATAAATTAATTAATTATATTATGTGTTAAATATGAAATTAATTAATTGATAGGCCTTCGTTGTTATTTGCAGACTAGTCCCTGGTCTATCCTATGTAAGCTCAAGCCCATTAAGGATCAAAATTTCATATAAATACCTCTCTGGTTCTCAAAACACACTACACCATAAGATCATAAGTTGATGAACAACAAACCAAAGAATTCAGAGCTATATCAATCGACTGGATCTGAGAGAGAGAAGGAAATTTTGCTTCTCGATAGGCACGATATCAGAAGGAATCTTCACCAGATATATCAGAGCGAGGGATACATATTAGAAGATCAGATCTGGAGGATCATCTTTCTTCTCTTTCTCCTTCAGTTTCGATTTTTATCTGTTAAAAAATCATAAATTTTATTCTGATTATTTTAGGAATCTTTTTGCACAAGAAGGATTCAAGATCAAATTCCTGCATAAAAGTCCAGAATTAAATCCATCCAGGTACTCCACAAACTTCTTTTGTATTCAATAAGAGCATGCTAGGTTTTAATCATATGACATAGAAATTATTTTAGACATCCAATAATCTGCCATTGGCAAATCAGATTATAAAATTCAGTTTGCAAGAAAAAATTCCTTCACAACTATCACTGGTGCATACCAAAAACTGAAGTTCTTGGGAGGAACTCAAACTCTCACATCCAGTTTGAAGGTCAAGGTGTTGTGCCCACGCTTCAAGATTGAAGAAGTTCTTGATGGCGAGTGCGCTAGTGGACTTGTAGACGTGGCATTCACTAGCTAGCAATAGATCGTCAACATCTTTGTAATTGATATCTTAGTGATTCTAGACTGCGCGTATGAAGAGAGGAAGGACGTATGACAGTTTGTTTGAACCTCCACAAAATCTGGTGTTATTTACTGATTTCTTTAAGTTTTTGCACTAGGTAAAATCCAGCACATCAAGTGTTGGAGTATATTATTGAAATCGGTTAAGTAATATATTCGACTAGCAAAACAACCGTATTTCTAAACCTGAGCTGGTGCAAGAATCACTAGCTCGGAGGGCTCATCCTTGAAAGACTTTCGCCGCACCTTTGGCTAACTCAATCTCGGGACCAACAAACTGGCCAAATCGAAATAATATGGTCGATTTGATTAGTATGATGACCTAAAGATTCTGATAGAACCAGACCATTTTTTCAAACTTTATAATTTGATTTGGCTAATGGTTTGTGGTAAAAAAAAAAAAAAACCCTTTTGGTCAGACTGCACTGCTTTTATAAAATTATTTGAATTATATATTATATCAATTATAATGTATTATAATCAATATTTCTCATAATATTTAAATGTATGCTTTGTATATTCATATTTACTTTTCTATTTCAAGTTTTGTCAACTATCTAAACATTGCCATATAACATTGAATAATAACACTAATAATAATATTATTTCTTAAGGTATTTCTTGATAAAATATTTTTATGAGTTTCTTTTGACAATAATATTATATAATAAGAAAATTTTTCGTATTATCAATTATTCAAGTTGTTACAATCCTAAAAATATTTCAAAGAAGCATAAGTTGCTCTTTTTCACAAAATAAATTCTTTCAAAAATAAGAAATGCTCGATGTTTCGATTATGATTGTAGAATTGGCATCCCACAATGTCAAACCGATCGAACCAAATTATTTTAAAATGGTTTGGTTGGAAAGATTAATTTGGCTGGTTTGGTTTGAAAGATTAATTTATCGGTGTTGTGCATTGAAGCGATTGCAGACACAAATAATAAACAGAAAAAATGACACAAAGAATTACAGTGGTTCGAACATAAACTCTACGTCGACTCTCCAAACCTACACATGTGATATACATTATGTAAGGTGAAGAACATAATGACAGGGTTACAAAGTTATCAGGGAACACAAACCCTACTCTCCCTCTAGAGTCTAGACTACTAGTCTTTCATAGCAACTACATTGTGTTTGAGCAAGTTTACAATGGTGGGAAGTAGGAGTATTTATAAGGATTGATTCCTAGATACATAAGGAATATCAATCCTGATATGGTAAAGATATCAAAATCCTAATCTATCTCAAATAGATTAATACCTATCCAAATACTATACTGATAAGGATAAATCTTGTCCAACAAGGAAACAAGATATACACCATATCGTTTCCATATCTCACTCAAACTACTTTCTAATTTATCCAATGTGGGACAATTGGATTCACCAATCCTAATAATCCTCCCCTCAAACCCAAGGACCACAATCCCTTGTCCTTCCCCTCGATCACAATTCATCTTGTACCGTTGTTAACCCACGGGACCCGCTGCCTGACAATCACTGTCAGGAAGCTTTTGACACAAGGCACTCAATTGTATCAAGTTTTGTTGAGGGCTTCCTCCCCTCGAGCCTTGATCCGTCTCAACTTATCTTACACCAATGTTAACCCATGGGACACCCCGCCTGATCACCTATCAGGAAGCTTTCGACACAAGGCATCCAGAGATGATCTACACTCGAAATTGAGGGCTTCCCACGTTTATTAGAGTCCACTCCAAAAACTCCACCTTATGCTCAATATCACCTCAAATTTAGCACCTCCTCAATACTTCGAGTTATCCAACAGTTTTGATCAACCTCAGTAGTGCTCTATCGAATTTGGTTCTTCGCTCCAACGATCCTCGAGAGCCCTACTCTATCAAAACTGGTTTGCACCAGCAAACCTCGAGAGCCCTGCTCCATCAAACTTGGTTCTTCACTCCAACAATCCTCGAGAGCCCTGCTCTATCGAAATCGGTCTGCGCTAGCAAACTACAAGAGCCCTGCTCCATCGAACTTGGTTCATTGCAGCCTGTGAGCCATCACAGCCTCCCTCACACCATTAGCTCCTCGTGTGAGATGTAGAACCTAAATTCAATATACAATTCAAGGTCGGGCCCAAAACTCCAATTACTGATTGTTCTCTCCACACCTTTCGCAACACTGTGTCTCCCATGCTTAATATCCTAGCACTTCTAGCTCTCTCCAGTGCATCCTTCTGTTGTTTCGTCATCTTGTTGGTCAACACAACCTTCTCCTTCAAGGTATCTACCAAACCTCGCTGCACAGCACCGCTCGCATCTTTATCCTCCACAGATCGAAGTCGCTTGATCATGTGAAATACTCCACCTCGAATTTGGCTAAACCTACTGCAATCACTTTGACCACGTGTTCGTTCCATGTTCACCGCACCAATTTGTTGTGAATTGAAGCGATTGCAGACACAAATAACAGAAAAAATGATACAAAGAATTATAGTGGTTCTAGCATAAACTCTATGTCAACTCTCCAAACCTACACAGGTAATATATATTATTTAAGGTAAATAATATAATTACAGGGTTACAGAGTTATTAGTGAACACAAACCCTACTCTCCCTCTAGAGTCTAGACTTCTAGTATCTCATAGCAACTACATTGTGTTTCAACAAGTTTACAATGGTGGGAAGTAGGAGTATTTATAAGGATAGATTCCTAGATAAATAAGGAATATCAATCCTGATATGGTAAAAATATCCAAATCCTAATCTATCTCAAATAGATTAATACCTATCCAAATCTTATACTAATAAGTAAGGATAAATCTTGTCCAACAAGGAAACAATATAAACACCATATTTCGCTCAAACTACTTTTTTGAATTTATCAAATGTGAGACAATTGAGTTTGTTTGTTTGAAAAATTCTCAAAATGCACCTAATGATTTGATCAATACTTCAGTCTGCAAATTAATTAAACCGAACCGTACACACCCTTAAATTCTGCGATCGATCACTAAAATTTGACATTAATTTATTATTATTATTTTTGATGAGGGCACAATAAGGTTAAAAATGTTATTTCATATTTTCCTCTTGATAAAATAAAATCTCTCTTCCTAAAAAAATAATATATAAAATTCTCGGAGAATCACATCACATAGTGATGCCAATTGCCATGGCTGCCGCGGTGGCTGCTTCTCCTCCATTTCTGGGCCACTCCCTCGTAAGCTGCTCCGCATTTGTCTCCTCTTTTACCTCGGCTTTACTAGTTGCAGGTCTCCGTGTTTTTCGTATCCCCCATAAATTTCTTGAACTGTTAACGCATATCTTATTTTCTCGTCCCAGAGGAGAACATCATATACAAGGAATTCAGATGTTGGGTTTAGCATAAGAGCTATATTTTGGGGTCCAAAAAAGGCAGCTGAGCCCACGAAACAGGAGCTATCCCTAGGAGACTTCGTTTTGCAAGAATCTGGGTTTGAGGTGTTTGGGTTTGTTCAATATTGTGGTGTTTTTTATGCTAATTTCATGATGATAATGTTCATCCATACTGTACTAATAGGGAGATAGAACTAATTTTGTCAAGGAAAGAAAGCTTTCAGTTCGTGTGGTTTCATCCATCTCAGAGATTTCACCACATGAGTGGGATGCTTGCAGTCTTGATGCTTCAAGCCCACAAAAATTTAACCCATTTCTTACACATGGTTTTCTTTCCAGCCTAGAGGAGACTGGCTGTGCAGTCAAGGTTAGGAAAGTTCTATTTCTCTGACACTGGCTTGCAATTTATATTTCATCCTTATTCAACATGTATGAGAACTTCAGTGTATATATGTATGACTGGATAGACTTCATGTAAATTAGAAAAGATGTTTCATTCAATCTTATCTTTTGATTAGGAGATGAAAGATTGGTTTCAATGATAATCCTTAGAACTTCAGTGTCTGTAGTGTTTGACTTGATTACCTCCGTGTATTTTAAAAGAAGTTATAATTCATGCTTATCTTTTGAAGGTAGGAAAAAGAATGGTTTCGAGGATGATTGTGTACCTCCTCTCCACTTACTGTTTGGGATTAAGGGGTTGTATCTTATGACTGAATTAGAATAGGCAGGAGAAGGCAGATGACAAGTAATTCTGTTCTTTGATGTCTGATTTTATCCATAACTTTGCTTCTTTCTTCTAGTTGGCAAATGATTTGGACTGTGATAGACTATGCATATTTGGTTCCATCATTTCTTTGTGTTCCAGACAGTTTCATAGATTAGTGGTATATCACCTTGATTTTCAGAAGAGCATGCACTATATGGGATACAGAATCACGTTGCAATATCACCTTGAATTATCTAGAATTCTGGATACCTACCTTCTTTCGACATTTTTGTACTCATCATTGAATTAATAATATTTTGCCTACGATTTTGCCATTCCTTCAGGAAAAAGGATGGCTTCCCCAGCATATTGTTGCACAGGATGACTCCAATAAGGTTCTTGGAGTAATACCTCTCTATCTGAAAAGGTTTGTTTTTTATTTTATTTTTGCTATTTTTTAATCATTACAACAAGGAATAGTATTTATTGGTGCTGTCACGTGCACACTGAAAAAGTTCTCCTCTGTAACTGTACAAGTTCCTCTTACATGTTTTGTGCTTGAGTATGGTTTTATCCAATGTTGCAGTCATTCTTATGGTGAATATGTCTTCGATCATTCATGGGCAGATGCCTATTACAGTTATGGCTCAAGATATTATCCAAAATTGCAATGTTGTGTGCCTTTCACTCCAGTCACTGGCCCAAGGATCTTAGTTCGTGACACAAGTTACAGAGATCAGGTCTTCGATATTTTAGTCTCTGCATTGGTGGCACTGACAATTAAGGTGGCTATTGAATCTAACTGATCTTCTTGCTGTAGCTTTAATTTCATTTGGGAATTATGTAATGCTTTAATTGTTTAGGATATATATAGAGAACATTTGATAGAAGCAGAAATCCAAATTACGAACGAGACTTACGCAAGCGAATAAGCGCACCCAAAATAATAATATTATTCCTTCCTTAGTACCCCTAATTAGGGATTTAAATACCCCAAAATAATATCCTAAAATATCTAAACTAAATCTAGGAAAACAAATAATCAAATCAACTAGAAAATAAATATCTTAATCCTAAAATAACCCAAATTAAACTAGAAAATAAATTCTCAAACCAACTAAATAAATAATAAGCCCAAAGTTAGATAATTAAACTTCATCAACGCAGCCCACGTGAACTTCATCAACGTAGCCTAAGGAAGTGGGCTTGTGTCCATTCCCACTGACAAGGGTCGAGGTCCCCTTTTTAAAGCCCAGCTCACGGTTTTGCTCCATATCAACTCCATCCTCCTTCAAACCACCTTATCCTCAAAGTTGAAGTCCGTTCATGAAATAGCCCAAATAGTGTGCATCATACAATTCTGAAATTTGACTAGCCAATTGGACTAACATCAAGATATACTCCTCCACCGTCCTTGTTTACCTCACTCCCAATAGCCTTTCAAAACGATTTGCTTGCTTGAACTCCTCCCATCCCATGTGATTCTCGGTTTCCTCGTTCTCAACCAAGCTACCCAATACAGTGTTGCATCTTTCATGGCAACCACCGCGGTTGGCACATTCCTTCCCATCGCGTGGCCAGCAACTCGAATTGTTGCTCAGCCCGGGTGACCCAACCAATCGGTTTAGCCCGGCTGAAAGGCACCAGTTGTACTACAGACGCTGCTTTCTGCCCCGCGTCGCCTAGCATCCCTTGCCCAACACCGTTCAAAGCTTCCAGCCAGCACCCCCGGTGATGTGGAAATTATTTACAACCAAACAAAATCCTCATAAGAATATAATATCAAATCCTTGACTCACTTCGCCTGCTAATTAAATACTCACTATTACCCCGACTCAAAATATCCGAGTACGATCGAAAAGTGGATGGTTGTTTATCTACTTCTTGAATTGACATGCATGTACAAAAGAGCAAAATTGAAAACGAACAATCCTCAAACAATATCAAGTCAAATATCAACTCTTCCAAACAACAATCCAACACTCAACACTTTTCAAACAACAACAAGCAAACTAGGGAAAAGAACTCAAGAGAGGAAATCTAGGATTTAGGTAGGAACAACATGCTGTGAAAATTCGAATCTCATCAAAACAAGTTTAATCTCAATGATGTTGATCGATCTACACAAATGTAGTCTATCCCCTATACTACCGGAAAATAAACTGTTGATCACCTAGGATACTCATACATCTAGGTATCCTTCCCTAGGTAACTCCTTAACGACCGTGGATTATCGACCTACAAGCCTTCTTCTTCTGTTTCGAGTGAACCTTAATATGTATGTATAATCCGTACATGAATATTAGATTTGCTTATTGGCTACAACCTAATAGACATTTAATCAAACATTTGGCTATTGACCTACAATGCTTGAGTGTGTAAAAGCTCAAAATCATACAAACATCATCAAGAGGTAAGAAGAGTACTAATTCAATCCAATTCATCCATCACAAGTTTTCAAACCTAAATCCTATAAGAGTTTAGCTACACATACCTTGTTTGTAAACAAATTGAATAACAAAGAATTGAATATCCATTACAAACTTGCAAATTAATTGTTGATTTCCCCCAATTGATAATTCCCCTAGCTTGTTCTTCACTTCACCTCCTTAATTGAGTAGATTGATCTTCAATTTCCTCCAAATTGGTGAGAATACGAGTTGAGTGAGTTGTGGAGAGGAATAACCGCCCAAAAACGATCCAAAAGTCCCTCTCAAATCTAATTTCTCCTACTTAATAAATATTGCCCAAAATGATACCAATTTTGCCCAAAATGAGCCTCCGCTTCATACTCTGCATTCCCGGTCGATTTCGGCCAAAATCATGCTGATTTCGGCCGAAATTTGGCTCTAAACTGGATTTCTGCCTCGAACACTCAGATTTCGGCCGAAATGATTCCAATTTCGGCCGTAATTGGCCTCTGTCCCTCTTTTAGCCTTCCAATCCTCATTCGGGGCGAAATTCAAGTCTCTATTATCCTCAATTCGGTAGAAATGCACGAAAACTTGGCAAAACTTAACTCTTTTCATCTCTTTTCCATCCTACATGACTTAAAACACAAACATACCCAAAGTAACACCAATTCTAACAAAAACCTATGATATGTGGGTGAAATGCATATGAAATGACCTAAAAATGTAACATTCAAGTACACAAAATACATACATTTCACACACATATCACCCGAGCCGCCAGCACCCTTAGTTTTAAAATGCGAGATGCGAGGTGTTGCGATGAGACCCCAAAACCCGATGCGATGATGCGGGATGCGATTGCGAACGCATGAAGGATAAAATGCGACCTTTAATAAAAACCTGTATAAATAATATTTACTTTATATTTATTATTAAAATTTACAATTTCAAGAGTAGATATATGAAGTAAAAATCATATATATAAAGTCAATAAACAAATAATCCACAAAATGATAACAAACTCAATACATTCAAAAACTCATGTCAACATCATTCACTTTCTAAGTTTCTAACATTTATGATAATCTTTAAAATCATATATATAAAGTCAATAAACAAATAATCCACAAAATGATAACAAACTCAATACATTCAAAAACTCATGTCAACATCATTCACTTTCTAAGTTTCTAACATTTATGATAATCAAAAATCAAGTTCAACAAACCAAGAGTTCACAAGTTTCTGATTGCAAATTAATATTTAACATAATTAATATAGAGAAGTTTAAAATTGGTCATTCTTTGAAAGAAATATTAACATTTTTATTTCTTATATTTATCCAAATATCATATCATGAACATAATTTGTGCAGTATTATATAATATTATATACATATACATATATAAATATATGTATTGGACGAAATATTAAATAACATAAAATACTTTCAAAAATCATATATTCATTTAAAATACATTATGAGTTAAAAAAAATTTGCTTCCTCCGTTTCTTGCCGTTTCTTGCCGTTCGACCATGATGCGCTCGCATCCATCGCATCATGCATCAGCTCGCATCAGCTCGCAACGGCCGCATCGGCACCGCATCCTGGCACCTGATCGCATCACACATCCCGATGCAAAATTCCATATATGATGCGTGCACCACTCCCGATGCTCGCATCGATGCACGCATTTTAAAACTAAGCCAGCACCCCCGCCACCAACGCCTGACGACCGCTGCACTGCGGTCGCCCCAGATGCCCTGCTGCCTGGCGCACCTTCCACGCCCAACACGCCTGCACCCATTCGCTCCTCCCGCGCCCAGCTCGTTGGCGTTGCCGGTCAACTACGACTCAGCCCCAGTCGCGTGGTGGGGCTGCAACCATTGCCCAGTCTGCCACGCCAACATCGCAGTTATGGCTGCGAGAGAGGTGGTGATTTCTAATAACTGCGTGCCATGGGCATCAAGTTTCTCCCCCTGCGCATCGAGTTTCTTCCCCTGTGCATCTATCTTGCCTCTCATCTCTGCTTGTTCAACCTCCAACCTCTCCAACTAATCGCTATTCGATCTCAGCATTCTGGCGAGAACGAGATCTGGTCGGACCAATTGATGGAAGCAGGATCCAAATCAAGCACGAGACATGCCCAAGCGAATAATTACTCCCAAAATAATAATATTATTCCTTTACTTCATTAGTCCTAATTAGGGGATTTAAATAACCCAAATAATATCCAAAAAATATCTTAAATAAATCTAGGAAAATACATAATATAATCAACTAGGAAATAAATATCTGAATCCTAAAATAACTTAAATTTCACTAGAAGATAAATGCTCAAATCAACAAAATAAATAACGGAATTTAAATAAATAAACCTGCAGCCCACAGGAACATCATCAACGTAGCCCACAGTCAGTTCCCGCCGACGATGGTCAAGGTCCCCTTTTCCGAGCCCAGCTCATGGTTTTGCTCCATATCAACATTATTCTTCTTTAGTAGACCTTTTCCATTCATTTTTACTAGGATTGTTTTGGATTTTTTTTCCTTTCATTTTAGTAAAATGTGCTCCATTTTACCAAACAATTATGAGCACACGTGTTTGTGTTTGTATCCTTTTTATAAGTGGATATAATGGTGGCTTAATTCATGTGACTTTGGGTTTTCTTGTTTCTCTCTCTTCTCATGTACCGATGTCATGCTCCCACTGACGCGGTACTGGGTTTCTCAAGCCACTATGTGAAATAAGCAACTCATAAACCTCAAAATGCTCAAATTTTGCCAGAATCATATATTTATTGCTCTCCTCTTTTCTTGCACTGACTTAGATGATCTGTTTTCTACTTTCCCATTGATTTTATTAACATAATTGTGTCTTCCCAGTTTGAGGTTTCGTCATTGCACATTACTTTCCCCTCTGAAGATGAGTCGGAGAAGTTAAAAGAAAAGGGTTTTCTGCTGAGAACTGGAATGCAGTATCACTGGAAGAATCGAAATTATAGAAGGTAGCAACATTTGTACTTAATGGTATAAAAAATTATGTGGGCAATTCGTTCTTTTAATTGCATAAAACATTTCTTTTTTGCATTTTTAGTAGTAATAAGGTGATTATTTCTTCTTGTCTTAAAGAGAAGAGGACTAGATTCTTTATAAAGAAAAGATGTTTATGTCACTAAAGCAAAAAATCCCCTTGACCATTGATTCATAAGTGTAAATTCTGAGTTAATAAAATTCTATGAGATGCATAGTTGAAAATGCTCAACTATGATTCACTACACATTTCTTAAGCACAATCTGGTTCTCTAAAGTTGTAGTCTTTTCTAGGCAATCTTCAAGTAATTACCAGTCATATTTTAGGGATAACAATAAAAAACCACTTCCATCGTTGTGAATATTTGGAGGGGGACGGTTGTGCATGACATTTGCACGTCATTATCCATAGGCCAAACATAAGAGGATATTAGTAATTATTCCTGGTTTTAACTTGTAAATTTTCTCTATGTAATATTTTCCATAATGTTCAGACTAACTATACCCTTTCTGATTTCAATAAAACTTTCCTATAAGTGTATGTGTATATAAGAAATGATTCGTGAATTTAAGCACCTTATTATCACTAATGGAATGGATGTCATACACAGCTTTGATGACTTTTTGATGGACATGAAGCAAAGTAAAAGAAAAAATATTCGTCAAGAGCGCAAAAAGGTACTGATAGAGATTTCTTGTTATTGTATTTTTATTTTATTATTTTTTTAAAAAAAAAATTTCAGTGATGAACCTGACAATAGATGCAAAGGAGAATACTGATACAATAAATTTTTAGGTGGATCATCTACCATAAACCAGCATTAATTGAATATAAAAGGAACTCTAATCCATCTAGAATATGGACTAGACGAAACAAGTTTCTTTAATGCAGTTGTATATTTGTAAATTGCCATTCATTTATGCTCTTGTTGATACATCTGTAAGAAGCATCCATCCGATGGACTACCCTTTGTGATAAAGTTGTAGGTTAATAGGGAGATAAACCCATATAAATCTCCATATAGAAATCTCATTCCTAGCCTTTCCGTCATGAAGCGCATTTACTGCTCCTGTGCCCAACCTTGCCGTTCGGATGGTAGTGAACATAGTAGAATAATGATGCCCTCCGCCCTAGAAATGCCATGTGGGTATTCCTCTGTTGAAATCTGGTAATAGTGTGCGAGAAACTTAAACTAGTGATCACCATAACATATCTCTTACGTGTGAAAGTGTAGTAATCATTGTTCTGCAGTAGCTCGGGATGGGAGTCTCTTCCTGGGAAAAATGTTGGTTTGCCATTTGTAATCTAAGCATACATGGGTGAGTCGTAGTAATGCGGAATAAGTCGTAATGCGCATGCTAGGTGCGTGAAGTAAAAATATATTAATATATACACCCCTAGTATAACCTCTAATCCCTAGATTCTAACCTATTACCTAGTAGTCTATTTTGGATTCTTTGTATTACTTACTACCCTATGGATAAGGTCTAGATCCTACAATATTTCACCATACGAAATTAATTACCCTTTGCTTTTACAATACATCGTTGATGTTGCTTACAATCATCATCGCTTTTAGTTATTGATGATAGCTCTATAGGGTAAAGTTGCGATCTCTCGTATCCATGTTAATAATGCCTTTGCTTTTATCCGGCATCTGTACACCTATTCATTATGTCTTGATATAGATCCCTTTGCGTTTGTTGTGGCTAAGGACATCATTGAGTCCTATTGTGAAATCTTTCATTTCTTGTTATTTGCTTTTTGGAAAGGTGGATCTACATCAAGATCTTTCTTGGCTTCACGTAAATCTTGAAATGTGGAGGCATTCCTATCGGTGCTACCTCGGTCTTGGTTATTCTTGCACCTATGTTCTTGTAGTAGTGAACATGTTTCTTAATTGTTTCTATGTTTTTGTGTGGGAGTTTTTAACAGGGGACTTAAAGATCATGACGGAATAAATCTTTAGAAGTTCTTAAAGAAATTAATAAAACCCTTATTTCAAATAACTCATTATGGTTTCCCAAAATATATTCTTTTCCGAAACTTCACCATTCAGGTAAGTTGGGGTGTGACAATATTCAAATCCATTAGTGCTGTTGATGAAGTCATGATTGGTACCACAATAATTTTCATTGTAACCAGTGTGGCAATAGGTGTGTGCAAATGTGCACAGTTGTAGAAAGCTTGAATCACCAGAGCAATTTTTGGTTGAATAAGCACAACGGAAAATCTAGTAGCCAAGATAACAAGTTTCTTGATTATTTTGGCGCTTGTCTCCCAAAATTGAGCCATCTGTGACTCAAAGTTATTCTTCTCTAACTCTGTGCGCGACTCCGCCTTGAATGAACGTTTGTATATAGATTACCCAGTAGAATGAATCTGACAACAGAACCAAATCGATAGAGAGAAAGAGATCAAATGAGAAAAACTACTCTAAATAAAATATCTTCCTCCGAAGAGATCTTTCAAGCAAAAGTCTGCCCACATAACTGTATAGCATAATTGACATAATAACTTCTGAAGACCAACTAACTTGTATATACTCCTAAAACTAGTCGATAAACATAAATAAATGATAAAATAAATTCTAATCTAATCTCTAACAATATTTAAATAAATCTAATCAAATATAACTCCTAATCTCTATCTAATAAATGTAAGAATGCAATTTCGAGTAGAGGATGGAGTCTTTGAGAGATGCCTCCCTCACTGATTTAGATTTTCAAAATAAATTTTGGGACATCACGATTCCCATAAGTAACATTGCCAACTTGTTCCTGGCTATCAAAATAAAATCACTTCCTCATTTTTAGGTTATTCATTTTAAGTTCTTTTTGCTGCAAGCTTCACGATGGCTTGTTTGACAATAAGAAATTGCTGCTTATCTCAATTAATTCCTTCCTGCAGATCTCTGCCCAGAATTTGACCATGAAACGCCTACGAGGATATGAAATTAAGGTACTTCTGGATTATTAGCATACATTGTTTTCATTATAATCTTATAGCTTTTCATGGTTCTTCATTTCTGAAATTAATTGATAATCTGTTTTTTGTCAAACAAAATTGATCAAATCACGTTACCTATATTTGAAAAATTTTATCCTACTCATAAATTCTAAACGTTTTGTCCATTGCGCTTGCAGGCTAAACACTGGGATACATTCTATAAATTCTACAGGAACACCACGGACAATAAGTATGTTCACTTAATTCTAGTTTCCTGGTCAAACTTATTAGCCAATTTTACATTTAAATAAAGAAATCCTCAGAATTCTTTGAGAATCTTGGTGTTAATGTCTTCAGGTGGGGTAGTGCTTATTTAACAAGAGATTTCTTCCACAATATGGCTTCAAAGCTGGGTGACTGGGTGCTACTTGTTACCGCAGAAGAAGGGGATGAACTTGTTGCTGGAGCCCTTAATCTTATTGGTGGAGACACATTATATGGACGCTTATGGGGATGCCTTCCTCGATCTTACTATGCAAATCTACATTTTGAAGCCTGCTATTATCAGGTTTTCCCTTTTCTTCTACTTTACTTTCTGTTTCATTGTTTCATCACTTATGTGGTTCTAACATTAGATGAGAACATTATCTCAAGAAAAAAAAACATTAGATGAGAAAAAATTTATTTCCTTCAAGTTTGCGTAGCATGTTGTTTATCCTATCATTTCTATGGAGAATCATCATAAATTCGTAATATCTGCATAACACCATAAACCTTGAATTGTTTCCGGACATTTTTAATCTAGGATCTGTGGAGGCTACTCAGTTTTCCTCTGGCAGTGTCATCTTTTCGATTTGAGCTACTTGTAGTGGAAAAAAAAGGAAGGGTTAGTTGCAAATAAAACCATGAACTTTGAACTCAGTTGCCAATTTAACCTAAAGTTTAAAACCTACGTACTTCAATCCTCAATTTAACACTGTTGTACGTTGCACATCCCCAATTATATTCAAAGTGGCTGTCATTCATCCGTTGTGGAATCATCTTGAGATAGACTTGAAGGATGTCTGTTGTGACTACAGTATCAGCCCAAACACAACTCTGTCTAAATGGCATTGTGTTTGGGTTGATAGTATAGCCCCAAAATGACATTGTTTAATTCTAGTTGAAGACGACTCCATAATCAGATGATGTTGGCCACTTCAGATACGATTTCGCTAGAGTATATTGAGGAGGTGCTATTTGTAGCTTGGTTTTAAATTTCATGATTATATTTGCAATCTACCCCTAAGAGAAGTATTTCTTAAATCGATTCCTAATATGGCAGGCTATAGAAGCAGCAATTGAACTTAATCTTGACAAGGTAGAGGCTGGAGCCCAAGGTGAGCATAAAATTCAAAGAGGTTATATGCCAGTGACGACCTACAGCTGTCACTATATTTTGGATGAAGGGTTCAGGAAATCGATTTCAGATTTCTTGGTTCGAGAGCGAGCCCAGGTTGTTCCTTATTTCTTTTCTTTTTTTCAATTAAAATGCATTAATTTAAATACCACCTCTATGTCCCTTATGCTTATTTATCTTTTTTAAATTGGGCCGTATTATTTAAATGATGAAGAAGTGTCCTCAACATACCGTGATCAATTGGTAATATACAAAGCGTTTAATAACTGCACTTCGAGGTAGGGTACCCCAATGCTTATTTTATTTATTTATGTTTATGAAATTGGGGTACACTATTTAAATGGGAATGAGTGCCCCCAACAATAACTAATTGATCATAAGCAAAACGCCTCCCACTATAGGGGACCCAATGTTATTTCTTGATACTGCATGCAGTTATTCTAAATATATTTGCACCATTTGTTTGTCGTGATTATTTCAACACCTACTTTCAAACGACTGTAAAAATGCTGTTGTCTTCTTTCTTCCATGTGTTTCGTTGTCATCAAGTTCAAACACTGCTCTCTGATTTTGTTGAGTTGTCTACAGATTGAACTTGTTATGAAATTGTTGGGTGAATCTGGTCCGTTTAAGGATAACTTCACTTGAAGCAAGAGAAACACACAGAGTATCTGTTTGAGCTCTCATTCAAATTGATTGCACAGATTAAATGTGACAGGGATCGCCCATGCCCTTATATTGTACATATGTTACAGAAATCCCTTGCAAAAATATGTATATATGATTCTAGTTTCCTATTTTATTTTATTTTATTTTTTTCCTACTATTATAGTTTCTTGGAGAAGAGGGGCGCTGAATATTGACTGGAAACCTATTGGTCTTAGAGTTTATTCTCCATGAATATACTTTGCATGTGCTATTGTTCTACTTTACTGTGCTAGGAGGAGTGTGTACGTTTCGGTTTGGCGGCTAATTTAAATGGTTAAGTTTCGACCAACTAATGCATGGTTTGAATTTTTTTTAAACCAAATCTGTTAAATAACACTTTCAAATCAAATCGAACAATTTATATTAAAATGGCTTGTTTTGAGCCAACTAGAAATATTGATTGATGAATTATGCATGAAATTAATATATCATTTGGTTGCTTTGAATGTTGAGTTAACCATTAATTTAAATAATAAAATTAATATAAATATATTTCACATATCGTCACTTAGGAGCAGTTGTAAAAAGTGATGCCCCGAAAACCTCTTCTTTGGCTCCTAGTTGCTGGTTGCCGGAGATACATAACCTTTGATTATTAGGAGTGCACAGATAAGAGAGAGAGAGCGTTGCGATGCAAAAGTTTAGGTGAGAGAGAGCAGCGTTGCCTACGGCTATGTGTGAGGCGCAACTAGGGCTCAAGCGAGTGCTTCGGTGGTGCAAGGTTCAAGTGAGGAATTGCAATTGATGGAGTCAGAACCACAATTCTTATTTTTTCATTTGAAGGGTTAAATAGTGAGAAATGGAATAGGTGGGTCACATGGGTTTGGGCCACATGAAATGGTGATCAAATGCACAAAATCGAATAAGGATTGATATTAAGTCACACTTTTTCATATTTCTACACAACAAGCATGATTGATCATGATTCCCTCAACTTATCTATCATTTCGGCCTTAATAAGTGATAAACTCTATCCACTGTCGTGCTCAAGTGATCATTCATTCCAAAACCAAGATCAAAACTCAACGATTAACACATAATCAAGGTTAAATAGAAATCCCACAACTCAAGTAGTAAAGGTTTAGTTCATACTTAAACTAGAAAGAAAATAAAATTTAAGATCATTCACCATCCTACTCCTTAAAATTTACAAAAGATGAATTAAAACTAGAAAACCAAAGCGATGTTCTCCAAACTGGTCGTAATCTTCTCTTGCGCTAAAGGCTTCTTCTCTCTAAAATCTCTCTAAAATGTATGCATATGTGTTCATCGTGTTTTTTGCTGTCTTTCTCTCCTATTTTCATTGATCACCTTCTTGTAGGGATTCGTGAACTGAATCACGAAGTCCGTTTGCCAAGGATCGTTAATTGGAATATCAAAAATAAATTGCTATGCCTATGAACAATCCTAGCATGCTCCTATATTATTATGCATAAGAAGGTTATGCGGAATACCTGGATTGAAGAACGATGAAGAACGCGTGCGTAGAGATGCCCTTTGATCTTTCCCACGCACCAAGATTTAATTTCCTAACAGATTGAGGAAATTAATCTTAAGAAAATAAATAATTATTTTCGAAAATTGAGAGGAGAGAGAAGAAGAAGAATCCTCCTGATCTAATCTTCTGATCTGTATCCCAACTCTGATCTGAAAATCTGGTGAAGATTATTCTATCAGATCCCTTGCCCGGTTGAGAAGCAGAATTTCCTCCTCGTATCAAGAACTCACTCGATCACCACAGCTCCCAATGCTCTGGTTTGCTGTGTGCAACTTGTGATCTTATGAGAAGTAGGTGCTCTGAGTTCTGAGGTACTGAGGCCTATTTATAGGAAATTCTTAGCTTCTATTGGGCTTGAGTTATCATGGGCCAGACCAGGGACCAGAATGCAAATAGCAAATAAGGCCTATCAATTAATTAATTCACATATTCAACCCAGAATATAATTAATTAATTAATATTGATTCATGCCACCAGAGAATCAATACTGTCCTACCTATTTGCTACCACGTTTGAGGAACGGGTTGCATTGGACTCGGTTTATCCCCACATTTAAGGTTACAGACATTCGTTAATTAATTTAAGCTCTGACAAGCTATTTAATTAATTAACATCTTTAATTCCTGAATCAATCCACTCAAACCTTTTCACTTATGCTTGAACTTAATCAGCCTGCAGGACTTTAGCATAACGAACCTTTTGAGCTGTTCAGGGAATGTCACCATCCTATACTGGATGTGGTTACCTAGTTCAGATACCAGACAGTCATACACAGATTGATGTCACCCAAGACTGCAGAAGAACAGGTTCAACTAGAACCTTTTCTACAACTCAAAGTGACATACAATATATGTATACTTCTGTATCCTCATATAGGTTTAAGATTCCATCGAGTCATAAAGATCTAGATTCTTTTAATGTCAGATAAAAGAATCGATCTCGACTTAGGTCCTCATCAATGTGTACCCCACACCAGCATACCAAGACATCCAAGATAAGATGCTTATCCGCATATGCTGCAGCCTACACCGACAGTTTATCCTGGAACTGTCTCAGCTGTGATGATTATTTATTTCTCGCTAGGTCAAACGATCCATACGATCTTCCGTGATCTTCTACACACCGTATGATCTCCCTATCGACGAGATAAGAGGATAATAGTGTTTGCGACACATGTTTGTTAATTCAGACAGGAGATGAACATACAACAATTATGATTCCCAGTATATTAACCAATAAACCTTGTACATAATATACCAATCATAATGCTTTTAGTATATAAATCCATCACTTCTTTGGCATCAGATCCTTACATGTGGCTACCCATTTTGCCCCTCTAGTACTAGCACAACTCGCAAGATGACACCTGTCCCAATTTATAGACAATATCCAAAAGTGAATGCTCCTTGTCGAAAAGTGGTTCCAACAGATATTTACTTCGAACCGGTACATTGCGACTCTTTTGCTCCAGCATAGCTTCTTCCAAAGAGGCTGCTGAAAAGCTTTAGCATAAAGAATCTAGCGAAAACCTTCACAATTCCTTGCAAAAACTTATTAAACACTAAAAACACAAATATTAAGCATGAATGCAACTCTAAGACAATTAAGTAACAAAAGACTCTAAATTGAAACTAATTTATAAATAAGCTTAAAAGAGAATAAGATAACTCTTTATGAGTATTATCAATTGGCCAGACCAGGGACCAGTATGCAAATAACCAAGAAGGTCTATCAATTAATTAATTCTAATATTCAACCCATAATATAATTAATTAATATTGATTCATGTAACAAGAGAATCAATACTATCCAACCCCTTTGTTATCATGTTATGAGGAATGAGTTGCAAACGCTCGATATATCCCCATATTTAAGGTTACATACATTCATTAATTTATTTAAGCTCTAACAAGCTAATAAATAATTAACATCTTTTATTCCTGAGTTAATCCACTCAACCTTTTCACTTATGCTTGAAATTAATCAGCTTGTAGGACTTTAGCATAATGAACCTTTTAGCTGCTCAAGGAATGTCACCATCCTATACTGGATATGGTTACCTAGTTCCAATCACAGACAATCATACGCAAAATGCTACCACCCAAGATACAGATATACGAGTGTATCACACAAACCAAGTTAAATTTTCAATCCAAGGTTCTTTCGAATTCGCCCTATAGAATACTACTTACTTGTTAGGGAAATGTTATAGCTAGGCAAACAAATATCATTGAGTTTTTGTCTAAATTCCTAGTGCAAAATTTAACTAACTACATCCATACTTAAGCAATCAATCAACTTCATCGAGCATAAAATGTAAATTCAAACAACACTTCAATTTGGAATAACAATGGTAGAACAAGTCTCACAAGTTCTCAATTGAGTAAGAACGGATGTTGATAAGAACTTAGGTGTGATCCACTTGAGTTGAGCTATGATGCAAACATATTTAATTCCTAGAAGGATGGACTATTACCCTACACTAGCCAACCCCCAGTCACGGTGAATCGACCGTTGATGACACTAAGAACCTCAAACAGCTACGTTATCGGATCCTAATAGCACGTAAATCATCATCCTATGCCCTATCTCCGCACAGGGATTGGATCAAGGAACACAAGAACTCACACTATTCACGGCACTCCTTTCCGCGTGTTGGCTGCAAAATTCTTATCAATTAACACTTAGATTGGCTATTACCTACACCTAGGTGCATGTGAACAAGCTCTAGTGTGATTCAATCTCAAATAGGAAAGTAAACAAACATAATTCAACCTAGTTTCTCACACCTTCATTCATATCAACATCCAAGGAAATTTAGAATTCCATACCTCCAATGTTCAACATTACAATATTCAATTTAAAGCCAAACTTTACAAGAGATAGGTTTGAATGAATTCTTCCCCTAAATTGAGCACTTTGATCTTGATCTACCAACTTTGATCTTCAATTTCTCTCCAAGGATGGTGGATTAACTCTTGCTCCTCTTTGATTAGGATGGAGTAGGATTAGAGATGGAATTTGGGGTGAATTCTACCTTGACGTAATGAAAAATGGCCAAAAGTTCCCTTTAATCTCGGAAATCCCCCTTTTATAGACTAGCAAACAGGGCCTTGGATCACCCGAGCCACCCATGGCTCGCTCGGGATGGCTTGAAAATCACCAAAACCGTCAAAAACCCGATCTGGCTCGCCCGAGCCTGCCCACTGTTGGCAGTGGCTCGGTCGGTCCTACAGAGCTCGGCCGAGCGAGGTCTCTGTTCCATGGCTCGACCGAGCCTAGCTCCGCTCGGCCGAGCACGATCTCTGATCCTCCAGAAAATCCTTTTTTCTCCGCTCGGGCGTGCCTTTCCTCCTTTGACTCCTAGCTCGGGCGATTTGCCTCCAAAACTCAACCAAAAGTGTTGCTGTATGCTCAAAACTCAACCTACAACATTCCAAACACAAAAACACGAAAACACAACAAAAGAACAACGAAAACATATGATATGAGAGTAAAATGGCCACAAACATGCACATTCACATACCGAAATGAAGGTCATTTTACGGACATATCACTACCACCCAAGATACAGATATACGAGTGTATCAAAGACTCTCCACCATAGTATCTCAAAGTGATACACAAATCTGTATATACCTCCGTACCTTCATTAGGCTTAGGATTCCATCAATCCATCAAGATCTAGATTCTTTTAATGTTAGATAAATGAGTCAATCTTTACTTAGGTCCTTATCATTGCATACCTAATGCACCAGAATACCTAGCAACCAAGATAAGATGCTTATTACCGCATATTTTGTAGTCTATACCGATAATATATCCTAAGACCGTCTCATCTGTGATAATTGTTTATATCTTGCTAGGTCAAGCGATCTATACGATCTTCTATGATCTACTACACATCGTATGATCTCCCTATCGACGAGATAAGAGGATAAAGTCGTTTGCAATTCATGCCTAATAATTCTGACAGGAGATGAACGTACAACATTAATGATTCTCAGTATATTAACCAAAAAAATTTGCTCATAATATACCAATCATAATGCTTTCAATATACACATCTATCAATCTCCCCCTATTATGGAAGTGCTTTTCAGAGTATACAACGTGTCTAATCTAATCTAGCTATTATATTGATCATCATGTGGCTGGCTGCAACCTCAGTCCGAGGTTACGAAAATGTACCTGTTAAACCTTTTGTGGTAGAGCTTTTGTGATTGGATCCGCTAAATTATCCTTCGTATCTATCTTCTCTATCATCACATCACCTCTTGCTACGATTTCTCATATAATATGAGTAATGTGTAGTCCTTATTCAGAAATCTGAGAATGTGCATTGTCACATTCCAGTGTACCTGTCCAGGGTCAGACTGATATCTCGCTACTATGCAACGACAAAGCAGATAACTAGCCTCGTACATAGCATCGCATACATGAGACTTCCAATTGCTGAGGCATACGACACCTTACTCATCTCATCTTTCTCCTTTTATGTCTCCGAAAACTGAACCTTAGAAAGATGCATGTCATGCCTGAAGGGTAGCAAACCTTTCTTGGTTTTTTGCATGCTAAAACGAGTAATCACAGTATCCACGTATGAAGCTTGGGATAACGCTAACATCCTTTTCTTGCGATCTCGCAAGACTTTTATACCAAGGATGTATCCGCGTTTCCAAGATCCTTCATCAGGAACTGTTTGGATAACCACCCTTTTATGTCCGATAATGTAAGATTTGAGTCTACAATAGACAACTTGAGTTGTCATTATTATTTACTTTGCCAAGGATCGTTCTTAAGATATCAAAAATAGATACAGATTAAATAAACTAGGCAAACCTATGCATGCTCCTATAAAATTAATTGCAGTAGATGGATTTATGAATATCCCATCTCCAACAGATTGAATAACGGTGGTAGGTTGAGTTGAATGGTGTTCCTACATATTTGATCTTTTCCCTGACACCTCGAAGATCTGGTGAGGATACGCTACTGAGTTGAGTCAAAATCGAGAAAGTCGATCAGTTTCCCCTTATGATTGTCGTCGCCCTTCTCTCTCTCTCTCTCTCTCTATTATGTACTGAGTACTGAATAAAGAACTGTATTGTATGTAGATCTGATAGAGCAAATGGATTTATATAATATTAGGGTTTGTAAACCCTAATACTAATAGATTCAGAGCAGTTTGTGGGCCAGACAAAAAATCAAATGCAAATAATAAAGTGGACCCTCCTTATAAATTAATCCTTCATTGTTTGCTTCCATAACATAATTAATTAATAAAATATTATTTTACTTTCACCATGGAAACAATGCTGACTCACCCCTTTATTACCATGTTATTAGGAACGAGTTGCATTATGTTTTAAACATTAATTAATTAATTTGGCATATGACAATTAGCCATAATTAATTAATAACTTATTTCCTAAGTAGTATCACTCACTTCTTTTCACTTATGGTTGAATTAACAATTTAGTCTGCAGGACTTAGCATAAAGAACCTTGTGAGCTTGTTTGGGAATGTCCCATCCTGAAACTGATATGATTACTGATGGATTTATATACTGAAAGCATTATGATTGGTATATTATGTACAAGGTCGATTGGTTAACATACTGGGAATCATAAATGTTGTATATTAATCTCCTGTCTGAATTAACAAACATGTGTCGCAAACGCAATTATCCTCTTATCTCGTCGATAGGGAGATCATACAGTGTGTAGTAGATCACGGAAGATCGTATGGATCGTTTGACCTAGCGAGATATAAATGGTTATCACAGCTGAGACAGTTCCAGGATAAACTGTCGGTGTAGGCTGCAGCATACGCATTAATAAGCATCTTACCTTGGATGGCTTGGTATGCTGGTGTGGGGCACACATTGATAAGGACCTAAGTCGAGATCAATTCTTTTATCTGACATTAAAAGAATCTAGATCTCTATGGCTTGATGAGATCCTAAGCCTATATGAAGGTACAAAAGTATATGCAAATTGTGTATTACTTTGAGTTGCAGTGAAAGGCTTTAGTTGAGCTTGTATATCTGTATCTTGGGTAATAGCAGTTTGTGTATGACTGTCTGGTACTGGAACTAGGTAACCACATCCAGTATAGGATGGTGACATTCCCTGAGCAGCTCAAAAGGTTCGTTATGCTAAAGTCCTGCAGGCTGATTAAGTTCAAGCATAAGTGAAAAGGTTTGACTGGATTGACTCAGGAATATAAGATGTTAATTAATTAAATAGCTTGTTAGAGCTTAAATTAATTAACGAATGTCTGTAACCTTAAATGTGGGGATATACCGAGCCCATGCAACCCGTACCTCAAAACGTGGTAGCAAATAGGTAGGAAAGTATTGATTCTCTTGTGGAATGAATCAATATTAATTAATTAATTATATTCTGGGTTGAATATGGGAATAAATTAATTGATAGGCCTTATTTGCTATTTGCATTCTGGTCCCTGGTCTGGCCCATGAAACTCAAGCCCAATAGAAGTCCAGTATTTTCCTATAAATAGGCCTCAGTTCCTCAGATCTTAACACACCACAAGATCATAAGTTGCACACATCAAACCAGAATTTGGGAGCTGTGGTGATCAACTAGATCTAAGAAAGGAGGAGGAAATTCTGCTTCTCAACCGGGCAAGGAATCTGAAGGGAATCTTCACCAGATATTCAGATTGAGTTGGGATACAGATCAGGAGGATTATCTTCTTTCTTCTCTCTCCTTCTTATTTTCGAAAATTACTTATTAATTTTCATAGATTTATTTCCTCAATTTGTTAGGAATTAAATCTTTGTGCGTGGGAAAAAGATCAAGAGGAATCTCCGCGCACTCGTTCTTCAGGGTTTCGCAATCCAGGTATTCCGCATAAACCCCCTTATGCATATTCAATAGGAGCATGCTAGGATTAATCATAGGCATACCAATTTATTTTTGATATTTCAATTAACGATCCTTGGCAAACGGACTTCGTGATTCAGTTAACGAATCCCTTCAATTGGTATCAGAGCGAGGTTTAATTAATTGGCTCTATTGGAAAAAATAATATTGCCTATGATTTGCATGATAATTATTATTGAATGATTGCATGGGTTTTGGGTTGCATGGTTATGTTTTCCGTCCTTGTGGTTCTCGGGTTAATCCGCCCCTTTATAAGGATTCATTTTTCACCCACGAGATAAATCCGTGGTTAGATTTAGATTTTTAGATTGTAATTAGGTTTATTCAATGTAATCTTTTATTTAATAATTAAATCTGTAAAATGGAGAACGAAGAACACGAAGAACAAAGGACCGCACGACGACGTACGACAGTGCTGGCACGGCAGCAGGCCGTGCATGGCGGTCGCGCGCTGCGGGGCACGGCAGCACTGGCTCACGACAGCCACGACGACGGCGCAGCCGCGTGGAAACCCTAGAGTTTTAGTGCGCGGTGCGCGCACGATGGGCAGTAGCCGTGCGACCAAAGCCGGCCAGGCACGGTGCGGGGGCCCTGGGGCCAGCAACGCGGGGGCGGCAGGGCAGGGGGCTGGGACGGCGGTGAAGCAGCCGGGGCGTGCGCCCGCGGCAGGCCTGCGGCGCTCCTACCTCCCTTCGGTAGACGTCGGCAGGGCCCAGGTGGTGCGACGACGGCTTGTGGTGCGGGGGTGTGGGCTGGGGGTGGTGCGACGCGGTGGTTCGCGCCCATGGGGCAACGCAAACCCTAGGGTTTGCATGCTGCATGCGCGTCTCTCATGTCGTGCTCCCTGCGTGTTTTCCAGCGAGTCGTGGTGGCCGATGGTGTAGAAGATGGTGCACGGCGGTTCGGGCAACGGTCGGAGCAAGCCGAGGTGGCAGCATGCAAAACGGGCAATGGCTGGAGGAGGTGGAATTGCGGGCTGCAACCATGCACGTACGTGCATGGCTGCAGCTCGATGTCGGGAGCCCTAACGGTAGCGGCGAGTTGTCGGCGGCGGTGGTTCGCCGATGGTGGCTCGTCGGGCCGAGTTCTCGCGGGCTATTGGGCTTGCAATGTGTGCCTAGGCCTGCGATTTGGTTAACTGGCCTAGTTGTCCAATTTTCTGATAAATCAAATCTTGGAGGCCCAGATTCAGAAAATAAATTCAGATCACAGTCCAAGTAGTGGGAGCCCAGTCGAAGATCTGTAAAAATAATTCCAACGTGTAATAGTTAGAATTATTATTATTTTTATCATGGGGCCACGAAGACATTTTTTATTTGTTTTATTATTTGTGATATATGTGTTTAATATTAATTGCGCAGCATATAAGCATGTTATAGATAATAGGAGCACGTTTACTGCTTTTATTTACAGCTTTAAAGCATGCTATGTGATTTATTTTGTGTAATTAATTATAACTATAAATTCGGGGTTCATGTTATGCATGATAGAATTTTAGCAATGTTATAATTATGGCTACATAAAATAATCTGTGCAATTGAACCTTATGAACTGAAAATTACTAAGCTCATAATTTAGTAAGACCTCCACAAAGCGATCCTTTATTGGAAGTGGATAATTTATTAAGTAAACGTCTACATGTGTAGCTTACTTAATTTATTATTCATAAGTTCTAATAGATAGGTTTTCTTAAAACAAACATTTATTTCATGTGAGAAGTGGGAGTTCATGCGTAAACGTCTACATGTGTAGCTTGCGTATTGAATATTCATAAGTTCTCTAGGGATTTAATTAAATGAGACAACCTTATTATAGGGATCAAGTGTGTTCTAGTAGATCTTATATGGGAGGGTTGGCTTTGGTGGTAAGCTAGCTTAGATGTTATCCAGAGTATAACTCATTTGTGATGTCCCTGCTCAGTAGGATAATATGGTCTTAAGTTAGTCTCCAATTATTAATTCCATTTGTCTAAGGAACCCGGGCATGGATTGGAATTAAAGGACTGGAATTGAAAGATGCAGTCTGGTTAAGTGTTTTGTTGTAAACGTCCACATGTGTGGCTTGCACTAGTAATACTTAGGCAAATTGGAGGAAACATTAATATTGCTTTATCATAAGGTTTCAATATTTAATTGTTTCAATTGTTTGCGACTATGTTTTAATTTCTGCTTTAATTTATTGTTTTCAGACATGCCTTTACCAAATGTAATAAATATCTTAGCACAAAACCAATTAACCGGTCCCAATTTCCAAGAATGGAAACACAACTTGGATTACATCCTTGTCACAGAGGAACACAAGTTTGTCCTTGATAAGCCTCGTCTGGCTGCTCCCACTAATGCATCGACTGATGAGGAAAGGAGCTACTATAACAAATGGCTCAAGTCAAATAATATAGTGAAATACTATATGATAACTACTATGTCCAATGTACTTGCACAAGCAACATCATTCATATGATAATGCTAGTGATATAATGGACAACCTCACAGCGACCGATGGTGAGTCAGATCGAGCAGTCAGATTCAATCTCATGTGGGAAATTGTGGGAAAGAAAATGGCAGAAGGTAACTCGGTCAGAGAGCACGTGGTCGGCACGACTTACCTTATCGATGAGCTAATGCTGCATGGAGGTGGTATCGATGCGGAAGCGCAGGTTGATATCATTCTCAACTCTCTGCCAAAGTCCTTTGAGAACTTTAGACTGAATGCTGTCATGAACAAGAAAGAGTACACTCTTAACGAGTTACTCAATGACTTGATGGCAGCGGAATCAGTAATGCAACCATAAAAAGGTTGCTTTGGCTACTTCTAGTAACCGTCCTGTTGCGCTGGTTGGCAAGAGGTGCAAAAGAATGTTTAAGAAGAAAGTCAAAGGTACAATTTCTGGGAGAAAGTCAAAAAGGACACCGGGCGTACCTGCTAAAAGGGACAAGTGTTTCAGGTGTGGCAAGGTTGGACACTGGAAGAAAGATTGTCAAGTCAGGAAGACTGGACAAGGTGCGCCATGTGCATTTTTAACAGAAACATGTTTAGCATCGGTTTCTACCCATTCTTGGGTAGTGGATACTGGAGCTACTGATCATGTTTGTTATACTTTGCAGGGGTTCAGGCCGACAAAGCAGCTGAAGCATGACGAGATTACCATCTCAATGGGCAGCGGAGAGCGAGTCTCAGCAGTAGCTATTGGAGATTTTACTTTATGCTTTGAAAATAATGTTTTGATTTTGAGAGATGTTTTATATGTGCCGGTTTTTTGGCGGAACTTAATTTCAGTTTCCAAGTTATTTAGTGATGGATATTCAGTTATTTTTGATAGTGGAGTTTCTATCATTGGTAATAACGGTGTTATCTGTCGTTGCAAACTGATTTACTCTCTCTGTATCATTGATTGTATGCATAAATCTTCCGTGAATGTTGCAAACTCATCCAATAATAAAGATCATTTAAAGAGAAAGTTTTCTTCCGATGAGGATCAAACATATCTCTGGCACTTGAGACTAGGTCACATCAATCTAAATAGGATTAAAAGATTAACATGCGATGGGCTCATGGATTCTTTTCAAGTGGTACCGCATCAAATCTGTGAATCCTGTATAGAGGGAAAGATGACGACCAGGCCTTTTAAGGCAAGTCAGTCTCGAGCAGAGAATGTGTTGGAATTGATCCACTCTGAGTTATGTGGACCAATGTCCACGCAAGCTCGTGGAGATTATGAGTACTTCGCCACATTCATTGACGATTACTCAAGATTCAGATATGTCTATTTGCTTCGCCACAAGTCTGAATGCTTTGAGAAATTCAAAGAGTTTAGGATTGAGGTAGAAAAGAAGCTAGGTAAGACTATCAAGACACTACGATCAGATCGTGGTGGAGAATACCTCAGTAACGAGTTCTTGCAGTACTTGCCAGACAACGGGATTACATCCAGTGGACTGCACCAGGAACCCCTCAACAAAATGGTGTAGTGGAAAGAAGAAATAGAACTCTCTTGGAAATGGTCAGGTCGATGATGAGTTATGCAAGCTTGCCGATTTTGTTTTGGGGATATGCCTTGGAGACAACGACCTACTTGCTTAACCTGGTACCTTCTAAATCAGTTCCTAAAATGCCTCTGGAACTCTGGTATGGGCGAAAGCCAAGTTTGAACAGAGTGAGGGTTTGGGGTAGTCCAGCATATCTGCTGACAAAGGAACCTGATAAGTAAGAAAGTAGGTGTAAGCTGATGCTGTTTGTAGGATATCCCAGGCAAACGAAAGGTGGTTACTTTTATTGTCATGAGAATCAGAAAGTGGTTGTCAGTACCAACGCAAGATTCTTGGAGGACAAATATGTAAGAAACCATAGATCCAAGAGTGAAATTATCCTCCACGAGCTTGAGGATAAGGAAGCGATTCCATCAGGAAAGCTTAGTGTAGTGGTAAATCCACTTGTAACAGGTGAGGCTATACCAACACTGCCACTAATGCAAGGTATGAGACCAACGGGTACTGTGCCAACTACTGACACGGTTCAGATGCCTCGTCGCAGTGGGAGGGTTGTCCACCAACCCGAGAGGTATATGTTCGTGGGAGAGTCCTTTGACTTGATCCCAGAAAATGGACTGGATGATACCGATCCCTGGACATATGATGAGAAAGTATCTGATAAAGATGCAAACTAATGGCTGATCGCCATAGATTCAGAAATAGAATCCATTACGGCTATGGATGTATACCAGAAAACTGATTTGCCAGATGACTGTCAAGCCATAGGGTGCAAATGGGTATACAAAAGAAAGAAAGGAGCGAATGATGAAATTACACCTTTCAAAGCAAGGCTGGTGGCGAAGGGTTATAGTCAGAAAGAAGGTGTAGACTATGACGAGACCTTCTCACCGGTAGCCATGCTTAAGTCCATTCATATACTCCTAGCCATAACAGCATATAAGGACCTAGAAATCTGGCAGATGGATGTCAAAACCGCATTTCTGAACGGGTACCTTGAAGAAGGTAGGGACATCTATATGCAACAGCCAGAAGGTTATGTGCAGAAAGGCGAAGAACATTTGGTCTGGAAGCTAAGGAAATCGCTGTATGGACTTAAACAAGCTTCATTGTCATGGAATCTGCATTTTGATGAAGTGATTAAATCCTATGAATTTTCACAATGTTCAAATGAGAGTTGCGTGTACCGTCTATGTCTCAGCGGAAACGTGGTGTTCCTTGCACTTTATGTAGATGATATTCTCCTATTTGGCGACAATGTGGAAGTATTGTCGGGCATAAAGGGGTGGTTATCCGAACATTTTCATATGAAGGACCTTGGGGAGGCAAGATACATCCTAGGGGTAAAAGTATTGCGGGAGCGCAATAAGAGGATGCTGACCTTGTCTCAAGGGTCATATGTGGATACCTTGATTGCCCGTTTTAGCATGCAAACTGCCAAGAAAGGTCTGTTACCCTTCAGACATGGCATACAACTTTCCAAGGATCAGTGTCCAGTGACATAAATGGAGAAAGATGAAATGAGGAACGTGTCATATGCATCGGCCGTGGGGAGCCTCATGTATGCAATGCTATGTACGAGGCCAGATATCTGCTTTGCTGTAGGCATGGTAGCGAGATACTAGTCTAACCCTGGACAGGCGCATTGGACCGCGGTAAAGCACATACTCAAATACTTGAAAAGGACTAGAGACTATTGTCTCGTCTATCAGTTTGAGGAGTTGTGCCCTGTGGGTTATACTGATTCGGATTTCCAGACAGACCGAGATAAAAAGAAGTCCACCTCTGGCTATGTGTTTACATTGGGAGGTGGGGCCATATCATGGAGGAGTGCAAAGCAGAAGTGCATTGCTGACTCCACCATGGAAGCATAATATGTGGCAGCTTCTGAAGCTTCGAAAGAAGTAGTATGGTTTCGAAACATCCTTTTGGAGTTGGACGTGATTCCTAAGCTGCCCAAGACCATCACGGTATATCGTGATAATTCGGGAGCTGTGGCTAATTCAAAGGAACCACGAACTCACAGAGCAATAAAACACATTGAAAGGAAGATCCATATTATACGAGAAATCGTAGCAAGGGGTGATGTGCTAGTAGAGAAGAATGATACAAAAGATAATCTAGCGGATCCATTCACAAAGGCTCTACCTCAGAAGGTCTATGAGATGCATGTACGTAACCTTGGGCTGAGGGCAAAGCTAACCACTTTGAATGATTGATATAATAGCTAGATTAGTTTAGACGCAATACACTTTGAAAAGCACCTGTATAATACTTTGAGTATAAGTGGGAGATTGATGGATTTATATACTGAAAGCATTATGATTGGTAACAAGGTCGATTGGTTAATATACTGGGAATCATAAATGTTGTATATTGATCTCCTGTCTGAATTAACAAACATGTGTCGCAAATGAAATTATCCTCTTATCTCGTCGATAAGGAGATCATACGGTGTGTAGTAGATCACGAAAGATCGTATGGATCATTTGACCTAGTGAGATATAAATGGTTATCACAGCTGAGACAGTTCCAGGATAAACTGTCGGTGTAGGCTGCAGCATACGCAGTAATAAGCATCTTATCTTGGATGGCTTGGTATGCTGGTGTGGGGCACAGATTGATAAGGACCTAAGTCGAGATCGATTCTTTTATCTGACATTAAAAGAATCTAGATCTCTATGGCTTGATGAGATCCTAAGCTTATATGAAGGTACATAAGTATACGCAGATTGTGTATTACTTTGAGTTGCAGTGAAAGGCTCTAGTTGAGCTTGAATATTTGTATCTTGGGTAATAGAAGTTTGTGTATGACTGTCTGGTACTGGAACTAGGTAACCACATCCAGTATAGGATGGTGACATTCCCTGAGCAGCTCAAAAGGTTCGTTATACTAAAGTCCTGCAGGCTGATTAAGTTCAAGCATAAGTGAAAAGGTTTGAGTGGATTGACTAAGGAATATAAGATGTAAATTAATTAAATAGCTTGTCAGAGCTTAAATTAATTAACGAATGTCTGTAACCTTAAATGTGGGGATATACCGAGCCCATGCAACCCGTACCTCAAAACGTGGTAGCAAATAGGTAGGACAGTATTGATTCTCTGGTGGAATGAATCAATAGTAATTAATTAATTATATTCTGGGTTGAATATGAGAATTAATTAATTGATAGACCTTATTTGCTATTTGCATTTTGGTCCCTGGTCTGGCCCATGAAACTCAAGCCCAATAGAAGTCCAGTATTTTCCTATAAATATGCCTCAGTTCCTCAGATCTCAACACACCACAAGATCATAAGTTGCACGCAGCAAACCAGAATTTGGGAGCTATGGTGATCGACTAGATCTGAGAAACGAGGATGAAATTCTGCTTCTCAACCGGGCAAGGAATCTGAAGGAAATCTTCACCAGATATTCAGATTGAATTGGTATACAGATCTGTTGGGAATTATTTTGTAATTCTCCCTTTAGGATCAAATTTGTAATAGGTTTTGTTGAATCAAAGCCTTAGCTTTTGGTCGATCATTGCTGTATTCTTACATAGTCTAGCAACTCTTGTAATGTCCTGTATAGGGTGAATATAGAGTTGTAATAGAATAGGCTGCTAGAAGCACTTCCAGCAAACAAAGCTAAAGAGAATGATTGCTAAGGCATTAGCAATCACATGCTAGAAGAAGAGACTGCTAAAAGGTATCTACTCAGCAGTCGGAAGAAGATTAGCAGAATGCTTAAAGATCGAGCATTTGCTATTTGCCAAATTGTAGCAGAATGCTGAAGGAGTCAGCATCTGCTAGCATATTGCAGATTGCTAAAAGAGATAGCAATCAGAAATCAAAGGAATCAAGTACTAAACTTTGCTGAGGCGTCAGCAGTCAGATACTAGCAAAAGCAGACTACTAGAAAAGGCTTAGCAATCAAAAGGACTAGCAGATGGCTCTGAGATTGCTTAGCAAGGCGTAATAGCTATCAATGAATGCTATGCTCCCGTTCTGACAGAAGTATACACAGAGGACAAAGCTTTCCCAAAGTAGTTCGGAAAGTACTGTATGACGCCAAAAGCAACTGAAAAAGTCGAACCACTCATGGACGAAGGAGCCGTTGTGTCTAACGGGTATGGAGATTCAAAGTTTGAATCTCCAAGTATAAAAGACAAGTCCAAAAGTTAAAGACTACTACTGCTTCTATCACTACCGACATTCGCAAACATTCTAAGTGAGAGATTCCTTTGACAAAGCGAACAAGTGAAAAGTAGTCAGTTGAGAGCACGAGATAAAGAGTATTCAAAGCCCTCAACAACCAAGAGTGTCTTCCATTGAATATCTGACACTGCTTTTTAGAGATTCCTTAACTTCGGTTGAGAATCTTCAATCATTGGGATACCTTCTATCTTAGGAAGATCCAGCAGTCATTTCTGAAAGGGATTGACTCTGACGGGCATTAGCCGCAAACCAGAAAAGTTCAGAAGCAAACTATAAAAGCTTCACAACAGCGTAGGACAAGTTTCAAGAAGGTTTAGCCCTTGACTTGACCGTAGCTGTGGTCTAAGAAGAACGAAGTGACGGAGGATAGCTTTGCTATGGCCGGTTCGAAAGTTCACCGCCTACCGCAAGTGTTCGGCGATTCCTTGTATTTCGTATACTTTCTTAGTGGAATTCTTAGCATTTCGGCTAAGGAGTGGACGTAGATCTATTTGGATCGAACCACTATAAATATTGTGTTCTTACTGTTTTATCGCTTACAGTCTTAAGTTGGATTTCAAACCTAGCAATCATATTGCTAGCATATACTTGTGAAGAAACTTTAATCATACCTTGAGCTTAAACAATCTTTAATAACGTAAGTGCAAGTGACGTTTAGTTATTCCGCTGAATTCATTTTTTTGTTTGAACACGAAGACTCTGATAAATCAGAACCAACAAGTGGTATCAGAGTAAGAGGTTGAAAGACCGACTGCTTTTGAGTCGCTTTAAGACCAGATCTATCTTTTCCTTGCGTTGTTACTGTTGTATCTTGTCTGTCTAGCTCAAGAAGTTACTTAAGGCGTGAACAAAATGATGAACCACACACTTGGGAAGTATACAAAGGAGAATTTCAAGTCATGGAAGAAGCTCGCCCTTATACGGCTTCAAAGCATACATCCTGAAATGGCAGATGTACTTCAGAGAGATCGAATAAAAATTATGAAAGCTAACACTTTTGTAGGACCTGCTGCTGATGGAGAAGAAGAATCGAGACCCCAAATGGTTGTGAAGCCTTACGAAGAGTACACAACGGAGGACAAAAAGAGAGCCCAGTTGGAACATTTGGCAAAGAAGCTAATCATTGACTCTCTACCACGGTTGATGGCTGATAAAGTGCTTGACTTTGACACTGCCAAAGAAATGTGGGACTATGTCTGCGAATCTTCCCAAGAAACAGACCAGATGAACCGTAACAAGTTACAGGTAGCTGTTGACAAATATGAATCTTTCTCTATGATTGCAGGTGGATCTATACAAGCCATGGAAGAACGATTCGATACCATTATAGGAGAGCTTCGCAATCTGGGCAAAAAATATGAAAATGGGGAGATGAACAACAAGATTATTTCTAAACTACATCCAAGGGATGATTGGTTTGCAAAGATGACGAGCTTGAGTGAGAAAGATCTCAGCAACATGTCTACATCCGAGGTATTTGCTCAACTTAAAACTCACAAGTTTATCATACATCAATCGAAAAAGAATGAAGCGGCCGTGGCAAAAGCTTCATCAACACTCGCTGCTAACTCTTAGGATCTAGCGTACTTCGCTAAGAAGGACTTCAACAAGTTCAAGATGAAGAAGCCCTTTCATAATCAAGAGAGATCTGCTCCAGCGCCACCAACAAAGGAGGTTGTCTCAACCTCTGGTTCTCAACCTGTTGATCTGAAGATCAGTGAGCTGGAAGAGCAGATGAAGAAACTTCAGAAGTTGATGATGGAAGCTAAAACTGAAAAAGAGGCCAAAGAAATCCAGCAATCATCATCATCTACCCGCTCAGCAAAGCGAAAACCTAGGACGTGTTTTGAGTGTGGTTCACCAGATCACTTAAAGCATGAGTGTCCGAAAGTCAGCAAGGAGGAAAGAGAGCGTCTTAAGCAGAGATTCGAGAGACGTGCTGTTAAAGCAGTCACAAGGGCGCTGCTGACAAGGACAGAGGCTCATGATATCCCAGATAATGATGAGGAATATTACTTTTCTTCAGAAGAAGATGATGAAGAAGCCATGCTAGTCTTGATGGCCAATATTGTTGATGATCAGTTCGCTGATGCCGATACTGAACAGAATGCTGAATCAGCTCTAGCAGTCGATGATAATGAGGTACTATCTACAAGCATTCCTAGTTTTGCAACTATTGAAGAATCGTAGGAATTCTCTTTAGATTCTGAGGAAGACTATCTTACGAAGCTAAGTGTAGAATTCTAAAAAATGTATGAAATCAAGAATGCTATCATTGGGGAGAACACCTCACTAAAACTTGAAATTACATCTTTGACCGAGGAAGTCGAAAGACTAAGGTCTGAAAGTGAGGAATTTTCAAAACTCAAAGCTGATTACTCCAAATTGTCTGAGAAATTTCAAAATCTTGAAAAGGAGAATCTTGCTTTGAAAAGAAAACCCAAAGAAAATTGCATTTGTACATACACATCCAGCAAGACAGTTCTAAATGCCATTATTAGCCAACAGAGACATCATAATGATCGATCTGGTTTAGGGCTTGGATATTCTGGAAAAGCAATGCCTTCTAAGCAGAAAATGATCTCATTCGTTTATGCTGGAACGACTGCTGCTGAAAAATTCAAGGGAAAGGACACTGCTGAATCTTCGAATGCTCAACAGAATGCTAAGCATAAGGATTGGCACAAGCAGAATCCAACTGCTAAACCTCAGCAGAGGACACATCAAATTAATGCTGAGCAGTCTGCTAAGCAGCCACCCCCAGCAGAGCCAAGAAGGATTGCTGAGCAACATGTTCCTAATGCTAGGAAAGCAATTCCTTCATTCCCTAAGGGAAAGCAGGTGATTCAGTATCATGCTGTAAGACCTCTGTACCATTCTTACACACCACATAGGAGGAACACCTATGTGAGGCCTGAGTCCAAACCATTTCCACATCAAAGGACAAGGAAGGCTACGCACACCACAACACCTAGACCTAAGAATGCTAAGCATATTAATCAGAAGGTCGAGAAAGCAGTGAAGGGTGAGATCAAGAAGAAAACCTTGAAGATCACCAAGATGTGGGTTCCGAAAGGAACTTTGATCCACGCTAATCCTGCAGGACCCGATGCTAAACGGGTACCTAAATCAACTTGATCAATTGTGTTGCAGGAACAGGATCCGAGTGCTAAAACGTCAAGCATATCAAATGAATGGATCATTGATAGCGGCTGCTCTGCACATATGACGGGGAATGAGGAACTATTCTCAGATATACAAAGATTCTTTTATGGCCCCAAAGTCAAGTTCGGAGATAATAGCGAAGGGAGAGTTGTTGGAAGAGGATGTATTGAGCATAATAGCTTAAGGATAGTCAACGTAGCTCTCGTCTCCAACCTCAAACACAATTTACTGAGCATTAGCCAACTATGCGAAAATGGGTACACTGTATCATTTGTCAATACTGGTTGTTCTATTGCTGACAATGTTACAGGAGAAGTGAAGCTAAGAGGCATCCCCAAGGGTGGCCTATATGTTGTTGATTGGCAAAGCGGTCGACAACACTCGTGCTTCCTAGCATTGAACAAAGAGGAGACAACATGGTTATGGCACAAGAGGTTGAATCATCTTAATTTCAAAACCATTAACCATCTTGCCAAGAACAAACTTGTTATAGGTCTGCCTGCTGAGACTTTCTGGAAGGAAGGTGTATGCAAAGCTTGCCAACAAGGGAAGCAGAACAAAGCCTCGTTCAAATCAAACCCAAAGAAGGCTACATCAGGGAGGATCCTTGAGCTCCTTCACATGGATCTATTCGGACCAGTCACACCATCCACTGTAAGCAAGAAAGTTTATACACTTGTGGTTGTTGATGACTTCTCCAGGTACACATGGGTTCGCTTGCTAAGGACCAAGGACTTCTCCAGGTACACATGGGTTCGCTTGCTAAGGACCAAGGACGAAGTCAAGATCCTACTACTAGAGCTGATTCTTAAAGAACAAAATAGCAAAGAGGCCTTGGTGAAGAGGATCAGATCAGATAATGGAACCAAATTTTGCAATGGAATCCTGATGGACTTTTGCGCAGAAGCCGGTATCAATCATGAGAAGTCCGCTGCTAGGACTCCCCAGCATAATGGGTTAGCAGAGCGAAGGAATAGGACTTTGAAAGAAGCCGTGCGGTCCATGCTTGCTGACTCTGGATTGAGTGGAAAATATTGGGGAGAAGCAGTGATGACTGCATGTTACACTCAGAATAGGAGCGCGAACAATGGCAGATTTAACAAAACTCCTTATGAAGTGTACAATGGTCGTAAGCCTCCGATCACTCATCTTCGTGCTTTCGGTTCGACATGTTATATCCATAACAATGAGAAGTCAAAACTTAACACTTTTTTGCCTAAATCTGATGAAGGTGTTTTCCTGGGATATGGACACCCTTCTCACAAAGGCTATCGAGTGTTAAATAAGACAACTCAACTTGTGTAAATAACATGCAATGTTATTTTTGATGAGTCTACTTTAGTGCGCAAGGTTATCAAAGATCAAAGGGATAGCAATCATGAGACCAATGATGTCCATGGTCAATCAATCTTGAACTCTTTCGAAAATATGAGTATTGATCCGACTAGGTCTATGAATGATGCTAATCCAGCAACGACACACTCAGCAGGTGACCAGACTGCTGACCAGGCCAATGATGCTAATGATCATGCTGAGACCACTTCACCAATTTATCTGAATGATAATTTGGATGTTTCGGGAATTCTTGATGATCAAGATGATGTGGGCACTGCTGAAGATCTTGACAAAGGCGTTGCTGAGATTCTCATCGTTGAGGAACCTGTTGCTGAGATTCCAGCTGCTGAAGTACTTGCTGGAGAGGTTCCTGTTCATGAAGATCCTGTAGCAGAAGTTCCGGTTGCTGAAGAAGTCCCAGTTAATGATGAACGAGCTGCTGACAATCCAGATGCTGAGCACCAGACGAATGACGAAGGAAATGTTGTAGCAGACAACAATCTAGCAGGAGGGACAGATGCTGAAGTTCTAGCACCCATAAGACCTGCATGGCTACGTGCTTATCCTCTAGAAGATATTCTTGGAGATGTCAATGATCCCATTTTGACGAGACAAGGGAATGCAATGCTAGCCTGCTACATATCTCATGAAGAACCCAAGAATGTTGAAGAAGCTCTACTAGATCCAGATTGGGTGAATGCTATGAAAGAGGAGCTTGCTGAGTTCACACGTAATAATGTGTGGGAACTAGTAGACAGACCAGAGCATCAAAGTGTTATAGGCACTAAGTGGGTGTTCAAGAACAAGAAGGACGGGACAGGCTTAGTAGTTAGGAATAAGGCACGTCTCGTAGCCAAAGAATATAGGCAATGTGAAGGCATAGATTATGATGAGACGTTTGCTCCAGTAGCAAGGCTGGAGGCAATCAGATTATTCCTCGCGTATGCCACATATCATGAATTTGTTGTGATGCAAATGGATGTGAAAAGTCCCTTTCTAAATGGTGAGCTCAAAGACGAAGTCTATGTTGACCAACCACCAGGCTTCGAGCAGGGAAATCAAGTTTATAGGCTCAGGAAAGCTTTGTATGGCTTGAAGCAAGCACCTAGAGCGTGGTATGGAACTCTATCTAAGTTCTTACTAGCTAATGAATTTAAGAAAGGGAGGATTGATCAGACTCTCTTTCGTATCAAAAATGGAGGAAGTATTCTGCTAGTCCAAATATATGTCGACGACATAATTTTCGGATCGAAAAACTAAGATTTATGTGATAGGTTTTCCAAGCTCATGACTAGCAACTTCCAAATGAGTATGATGGGAAAGATGTCATACTTTCTCGGATTGCAAGTCCAGCAGTCTAGCGAAGGAATTTTTATTCACCAGAAGAAATATGCTCGTGATCTAATTGCTAAGAACTGCCCAGAGAAGATGAAAAGTCTGTGGATTCCTATAAGCACAACGTGTATAGCTGCTCTTGAGAAGGAAGGAGAAGATGTGAATCCTACTCTCTACAGAGGCATTATTGGTTCGCTGTTATACCTCACCGCCAGCAGACCAGACATATCATATGCCGTTGGATTATACGCGAGATAACAAGCAAATCCCAAGTAGACGCATCTCGACACTGCTAAGCGGTTTGTGCGTTAACTAAAATGCACAGAAGGTCTGGGGATTTGGTATCCAAGGTCCGATAGTCTAGCACTGAGTGGATATTCGGATTCAGACTTTGGAGGATATAAGATCGATAGAAAAAGCACCAGTGGCACTTGCCAATTTCTTGGACATAAGCTAATTAGCTGGTTTAGCTAAAAGCAGCACTCTGTTGCTACATCTACTACGGAAGTAAAATATGTAGCAGCTGCTAGCTGTTGTTCACAAATTTTATGGATAAGGCAACAATTACAAGATTATGGGATTCCTCCTGAATGTGTGCCGATCTACTGCGGCAACAACAGTGCCATGTGCATTACGAAGAATCCGGTCCATTGAAGCGGCTAAAAGTTCAATCAAATTAAACCTCTAACTACACAAGAATAATATTTGTCAAATCCAGGTCCTTCCCCGCTTCGCCCGCTAGAATACCGATATACTATGGCAAAGTCTTATAGCTAGGCATGATACAATCGTTGAGTAGTTTCTATCAATCTAATCATTCAATTTAAACCTATGCTAACAATATATGACGAACATTGAATTAAACCAACAATCATCATTTGATCAATTCTTTCCCAAAATCGGTAAATCAAGACAATCAAATACTCAAATTAGGAATATAGGATGTTGAAATGAATGTAGATGCAATCAAATTAGGTTCATCATTGATGTAAACACATTTTAATTCCTAGGAGATTGAGCAATCGACCCTACACTCGTTAACCCCTTGTCACGGCGAGCTAACGGTTGATGATCTAAGACTTGCAAACAGTCACGTTATTAAGCCCTAGACCACTCCAAATAGTTCGTCAATTATTGCCCTACGACCTAGCACCGCACATGGATTGGAACTAAAATCGTATGAATCTACACTATTCATGATGATTCCGCCCGCGTATTGGCTGCAGCGTTCACATCAACTACCTCCTAAGCTGGCTATTACCTACACCTAAGAGGTAAGGAACAAGTTCTAGTGCAATTCAAACTCTCAAAGGAAAGTAAACAAACAATTCTCAAACCAAATTATCATGCATCCTTACTCAAATCAACATCCAAAATGAATTAGAACATCATACCTTTCAAGACAAAGTTGAAATCAATTACATCCATTACAATTTGAAAAGTAGAGATTGGAATCTTCCCCAATTGGATTTGTATGCCTTGATCTACCACCTTGAATCTTCACTTCTCTTCCAAGGATTGATGAATTAAGCTCTTAGATACTCTAGAATTTGGATGGAATCGTGATAGAAATTGGAATCTAGGGGAAATCCTAACTAGATTTATGAAAAATGACAAAAAAACCCTTCAAATAACTGACTTTCCCCCTTTTATAGGCAAGCA
>JAPKLW010001192.1:156550-193748 GCA_026898455.1 Plectranthus barbatus
ATCTAGGGGAAATCCTAACTAGATTTATGAAAAATGACAAAAAAACCTTTCAAATAACTGACTTTCCCCCTTTTATAGGCAAGCAAACAGGGTCTCAGATCGCCCGGTCGAAGTATGGCTCGCTCGGTCGAAGCTGGAAACCGCCAAACATTTGGAGAAAACCGTCCAGGCTCGCCCGGTTGAAATGGCTCGACCGAGCCACCTTCCTGTAGCCTGGCTCGGCCGATGGGTCATGGCTCGGCCGGTCGAGCCCTCTGACTGTGGCCTGGCTCGGCCGGTCCACCCTGGCTCGGCGGGTCGAGCCCTCTGTCTGCCTTGCTCGGCCGGTCCTGCTTCGCTCGGCCGGTCGACGCCTCCAAACTCCAAACACGTGCGATTTTCCTCCAAAACTCCACCAAAAATGCTCGTTTATGTCCAAAACCTATCCTACAAAAATCAAACACACAAAACACGAAAACACAACCAAAATACGACAAAAACATATGATACGGGAGTAAAATAGCCACAAACAAGCATGCGCACACATCAAAATATGGGTCATTTTACGCACGTATCATCCATCATTCGAGGACTAAGCATATTGACATTCGTCACCACTTCATCCGAGATCATCAGGAAAAGAAGGACATTGATGTTCGATATATATGTACTGAAGATCAGATTGCTGACATCTTTAAAGAGCTTTGCATAAAGCTAGGTCTCATGGAACTAGATGATGCTTTGGATGAATGAGTTGTTATTCTCATTCTTTCTAGATTTCTTGGATATTCTAGAAGATAGAACAGAACGCATCTCAGCACACGTTTCTTGGATACTGAGATATTTTGCTGATGATAAGTTTGCTAGGATGATAGCAGAATAGTAGATTCTGCTAGAAGAATCGAGAGACAGACTACACTACATATTAAGCAAAGTGGATGGTTCAGCTTGATGATGAAGATGCTAGGAAATAAGTAGAGGTGCAAACTCTGCTAGGTTCCTCTTCAATATATAAAGTCTATTCAGTAGTAAGCCAAGACAATAATTTGGTATTGTACTCGAACTTAATATTATCAGAAGTTGTCAATATTTTGCATAGGTATATGGATGAAGTGAATTTGGTTTGTTAAGGATCAAAGAAATATGGCGTGTTCAGATTTTGAGTCATTCAAAATGAAAATACTGATCATTTCATATATAAATATACGGCTAAAAAAAAAAGGGGGTGATTTTACAAAATATGTAAAGAAAACATGCATCTAATACGGCGGACGGGGCCTCAAGGGGTAGAAGTCAGTCTCCCTGAGGTTGGAAGGGCCAGTAAGCAAGGTCTGGAAACCTCTGCTCCAGGAGCCAGCTCAGAGGCATCCCGTAGGGCAGCGTCTCTCACGGAAAATTTCCGACACAATCCCTTACGCCCTGGAACACGAATGCCACCCAGTCAACCTCCGCACTATCATCCACAACCATCATAGCTTTCCAGAGCACCCTGGAGAAGGTCAAGTCCTCATGGTCAAAGCCGACGACCATGTTATTGATGATGCAGAACATCACCCGATATGGAGTTTGAAGACCATCTGCAGAGGCATTTGGGTGGAACTTGTGCCAGTCAGAATGCTTCCACTTCTGCCACGCCAACCACTCTGGTGACGTTTCTCCTCCACGATAATCCCATACCGAGATAGGACCCCGGAGAAGGCCGAAGTCCGCAGCGAAGGTCTGAGGAGTCCACCTGATGAGCTGGTTCCGGAAGCTGCCATAAATAGCATTTTCCTCTGCATAGCAAGTAGAAAGGAAATCTTGCAGATGTGTTTTGTGGAATGAATGGGGAGCAGAGCAAATGAATTGCTCAAGCCCATTATGGCTCAGCATAGCCATTACTTCCTCCACTACTGTATATTTGGATTCATATTCCGTGTACAAACCCGACAAGTCGAGGATGTGGTTCCTCATCACATAAAGATCGGAAGGAGAGTTCATTGTTTTTTTTTGGATAAGAAGGAAGAGGTATTTTCGAAGATATCAGAGAAGACAAGTGTTTGAAGGCAGATGAGTGAAGAACATAAGTCACTATGATAGTGGTATTTATAGCCATATACGCAATGATGACTGACCGAAGCAAATCCTTAGAAGATCGCAATTATTATGCACGTCTCTCGGAATTTGAAGAGTCGCGGAGAGAGATGAATCGCCAGATAAGCATTGCAAGTCTAATCAGAGGATGATATGATGGATTACGATCAGCCGGCGAATGGCTCAAGGCTATCATCACATTATATTTAATGCTGAATATCACACTCAGCATATCTAAGAAGGTGACTATAAATTGGGAAGGGACGCCACATAGACGTTGCTAACCCATGCCAAATCGCTACATTCCACGTCAGTTGACTGCTGAGTCCGAACTTTCAGCAAATCTCGGAAGCGTATATGAGAAGATTGTGGATTGCTCATTTTTATGGATTTTTAATTCGATGAGACCCATCAAATGCATTTAATGCATACAGGTGGCTGCGACGAATCAGGAGAAGCCACGACTAAAGCTATCGAGTACGTTTTGGAGTATGGGAAACCATACGGAGAGTCGCGCCTCATCTAAACTGTTGATTATACCCATTAAAGAGAAATCCCCAACCGGTGAATTAAACATCAGAAGGTATAAATTTAAATCTTCAACCTCGTCTCATTCTTTCCGGAATTCAAATTTCAAAACCCTAGCTTCTCTAAATCCTCAAAGCCCTTTCTCTCTCTCTCTCAAACCCATCACTTACAAAAATCCTTATTTCAAATTCATAATCCACATCCATGGCTACCAATCCTGAGTCCCCACCTTCCAAAATCCTGAATCTAGTACTTCTACCGATTTATTTCAACCACCCACCTTCATATTCCCACCTATTACAGGATCGCCGCTGCATGAGCGACATGCACCAGGCTTCACCGGCATTGTGAAGAAGGAAGACATAGATGATTCCATTCCTTATAGCCAACTGGTTGTTTTGGCTCGGAAGAAAGAGCAGACGGGACATACGAAGGAGCAGAGGCGTCTCGCTCAAATCATGAATGATAGAATTCTGTACTTGCCTCTTGCTAAGAATCACATACCAGAATGGATCATGTAGATCCTCGACTCCAAATTGTTGGTAAAGTATCTTTTTGCTGAGCCCAAGCATTTTCATCCCCATATGGTATCTGAATTCTATGCTAGGGCCGTAATGGACGAATCTAAGAAATCTTTCAAAACCTCCGTCTACGACAATATTATTGAAGTTAGTGCTGAGATTCTTGCGAAGATGTTCAGCCTTCAAAATTATGGGGAAAGGATTTCTCAATACAAGGTGAACGATATCGCGGAGATGGAGAGAAGATGGAATCTATGGAAGAAACCTGGAGAGTTAAAGGATAGAAAATGGCAAGTTATGTCCTTCAGGGTTGCCACTCCTATCAACACCCTAAAGGAAGATTTCAAGATTCTGGCCGAATTGGTGATTAAAATGTTCCGGTGCGATGCTGGCTCATACTCTGAGTTATCAGCCAAAAAATATGTCGTTATGATGGCCCTGGTAGATAATATCAAAGGGAATTGGGCATAATTCTTCTACAAGCGATGGACAGAGCATGCTCGGAAGAATGACCACATGTCCATTGATGGGACTTTCTCTTCAAATGTCTATTTCGGCTTGAAGATCAACAAATATCTGGAAATGCTGTTCACCAACACGAAGGTTGATCAAGGTGTGAAACTCCTCCCCACGAATTTCATTCCTGTCACCAAGAAAGAAGCAAAGACATTGGATTTCAAGCGACCTCGTCAGTTGAAAGGGAAATCGGACGTGGACAAGGATAAACCCACATCTGATGAAGAGATAGATGAAAGCAGTCTGGGATACCAAGTATTAGAGACGGCCATTCCTCTATCTGCTGACGAAGTTGCTACATTAACCAAGAATGCTGAAACAGAGCGATGTTTCCAGCAACTCGATGAAATTGAGAATCTGGGCAATCTGCCAGATGAAAGGATAAATGAAGTGATGTCCACGAAGGAATGCATGCAATCTTCAATCGCTCTGGGTCCCTCTGCACTCGAAATACCAAAAAGAAAGAGGTCCGATATTCCTTCCCCTGAGAAGAAAGTAAAGAGGACAAGGAGAAAGCTTGTCATGCTTTCAGAGAAAGAAGAAGCAGAGAAGGCTGCAGCGGAGAAGCCAACTGCTGAAGAAGTTTTGGACAACATTCCTTTATCTGCTAGAAGTCTTGACAAACGTCTCAAAGGAGTTCGACAAACAAAAAGGAAGAGAGCTGAAGAGCTAAGGAGAATTGAAAAGAAACAATTTCAGAAAACCATGGAGCAGATAAAATTTGATGCTAGAGACAGGAACTTCGAACAGGTCAAGCAGGCCAATGTTGAGAGAAAAGCTCAGGAAGCTGCTGATCAGTCAGCATCAGCGGTCTCTGCTCAACAATCAGCAGAGAAAACACAAGAGACTGTTGCTGCCTCTAAAGGAAAGGAGAAAGTAGTTCATGTTGAGATCACATCTCAACATATAACTGCTGAAAAGATAGTGCCTGAAGAGGAAGCTCTATCCGATGAAGCTTTTACTCAAATGCTTCAAGAAGGAGCCTTCAATGACAAATCCGCACCTAAAGGCAGAGGGTGTGTCTCTATTAGAGAACTCTCTAAAGATGTTGATTCTTCTTGTACACAGCGTGCTGAGAACGCTGCTACCAACCTTGAAAGTGCTACTGCTGAGGTGAGTGTCACTCTTACTAACCTTGCGGAAGAGACCCATGGAATTGTAGAGACTGCTGAAGATCCAACCGATGAGACAGCAGAGACTCAACCAAATCCTGGATTTGCTGACGCTTGGCTATCTGAAACCGACTCTGAAGGAGAATCTGCGGATGTTTATGATGCCAAAACCTTAAGGAAGAAGTCTACTGGAACAAATGAAGCATACAGGGTTCCACTCGTAGGCCTTCCTGGTCCAAGGTTTAAGTTGCGGAAAGTGGCCAAGTTGTGTGCACCCACCGACCCTATGGATGAGGTAAATTCCGATCTCATCCCCATGGCCTTTGAAATTGAAGATTTTGTGACGCAAGAAGTTGAGAGAGACATTGCCAATGTCTTCTATACTGAGTTTGATGAGACCACGCCCGAAGGAAAGGAGCTAGTAGATGAATTCAGGCGATGGAAGAAATATGATTACATCATGTATCAGCTGTCCTTTGAAGAGAAGCTGCTCATGCTTATCAGCAAGGGAACAAATTTCTGGAGAACAGAGGAAGTCTGGGCAAACAATTGGATTGATCAGGTTGCTGGAGCTAAGCAATTCGCGGATAAACAAGTCTTCGCTCGACTTCGTGCTATTAAGGCTCACAGACTTATTTCTCGTTCACCATTGCCCCCATCATCTTATGGTCCTGAAAACATGTCAGATGCTAGAATTGAGCTTTCAAAGCGTCAAGCACGCGCAGCTGCCGCATATCATCGCCGTGAAGCAGAGTACAAGAGAATTAAGAAAGAGAGTATGAAATTAAGGATGGAAGCTGAAAAGGAAGATGTAGAAGAGAAAGAGCTTGGGAATGCTGTGTAGGGTTTTCCCGTGAACCGAATCACTTAAACCAAACTGAACCGGACTGATTTATGGGTATTGTGCATAATTAAATACATAATAAACCCTAGCATGCTCCTATAAATTTAATACTCAGATTTGTGGATTGAGAGATTACCGTAACTCCGTAGTGTCGGTACCGATCTTTTGCATTTGAATTTTCTACTTTAATTCAACCACGTAATCCAATTTTATCTGCGGAAACAGAAATTAGAGATCTAATTTCTAAGATATAAACGAAAACAACAAAGAAGAAGAAAGGAAAATCTTGTTCTCCAGATCAGATCTTCAAGGCTGTGTTCCAATGCTGTTCAGATCTACTACTGGTGAGGACTCCGTAGATCTGTGGCTTGAGCAGGACCAGAATCAATATTCTCCTCCCTTCCCTCAAAAACGGCGCCCACTATCTCTCTCTCTAGGTTTAGGGTTTTTCAACTGTGTTACAACTTATGAGAGAGAACTGTCTATTTATAGACCTAGGGTTGTAAACCCTAATGGGCTCCTGGGCTCAATTCAACATATTTATTTGGGCGAGACCTGGGACCTAATGCAAATAATAAAGTGGGCCTATAAATTAATTAATTCCCATGTCCACAACCCAGGACACAATTAATTAATTAATATTAATTCTTTTTCACCACAGAATTAATACTGACCTACCCCTTTATTACCACGTTATGAGAACAAGCTGCATTAATTGAGAATCCCCATATTTAAGGTTACAGGACATTTATTAATTAATTGGAGCCTCTGACAAGCTCTAACTACAATTAATTAATATCTTATTATTCCTGAGTAGTACCACTCAATCCTTATCACTCGTGCCTGAACTTAATCAGCCTGCAGGACTTTGGCACGATGAATGTCATTGAGCTCCTCAGGGAATGTCCCCATCCTATTACTCAGATATGGTTACCTAAACCCAGTCTCAGGCGGTACTACACGAACTGCTGTTACCCAAGATGCGGATATACGAGCACGTTACTTAGGCTCTCCACCATGGCAAGTCAAAGCAACAGTCAACCCGTGCAAACCCCTGAACCTTCGTTAGGGTTTGGACTCAATCAATATAATGAGATCTTGTATTCGCTAATGTCAGACAGACAAATACATCTCACTGCGGTCCATCAATACGCCACCTCTGCGTACCAGCATGTCAAGTAACCAAGACAGACTACTTATTCCGACAATGCCGCAGCCATCCGGACAGACGTATCCTCATACGCTGTCTCGGCTGTGATCAGGTTTATGTCTCACTAGGTCAGTGATCATACTGTCTTCTGCGATCTACAACACGCCGTATGATCATCCCTATCGGTGAGACAAGAGGACACCATTGTTCATACATGCAAGATTGTTAACAGATAGGTGAAATAAACCGTCGTATACTCATTATAATAAATGCTTTTAGTATACAAAACCCATTAATCTCCCACTTATACTCAAAGCATAACTAAGCTATTACAGAGTATACAGTCCGTCTATCTAGTCTGCTGTGTCTTTAACCACTGTCAGTGGTCGGTATCCACCTCAGACCCAGCTCACGAATATGTCTTTCGTAAACTTTCTGTGGCAGGCTCTTTGTAAATGGATCAGCAAGATTTTCAGTAGTGTCAATCTTCTTAATCAGCACATCGCCCCTCGATACGATTTCTCGTATGATATGGTACTTTCTCTCTATGTGTTTGCTTGCCCTGTGAGACCGCGGTTCCTTTGAGTTTGCCACTGCACCAGAGTTATCGCAATTAACTGTGATGCTCATCGGCAAACTCGGGATCACGCCCAACTCTTGAAGGTAGTTCCTGAGCCATACCCCCTCTTTCGAGGTGTCGGAGGTGGCGACATATTTCTCCTCCATGGTGGAGTCAGCAATGCATTTCTGCTTTGAGCTCCTCCAAGATACAGCTCCACCTCCCTGGGTAAACACATATCCTGAGGTCGATTTTTTCTCATCCTGGTCCCCTTGGAAATCCGAGTCTGTATAACCCACAAGGCACAAATCCTCACTTTGATAAACTAGGCAAAAATTCCTAGTTCTTTTCAAATACTTGAGGATGTGCTTTACAGCAGTCCAGTGCGCCTGTCCAGGGTTAGATTGATATCTCGCTACCATGCCAATGACATAACAGATATCTGGCCTGGTACACAACATCTCATATATGAGGCTACCCACTGCCAAAGCATATGGTACAAAACTCATCTCATCTTTCTCCCGCTGTGTCTGAGGACACTGCCCACTAGAAAGACGAACGCCATGTCCGAAAGGTAGCAAGCCTTTCTTGGCGAGTTGCATGCTGAACCGGGCTATCACAGTATCCACATAGGATGCCTAGGATAAGCTTAACATTCTTCTCTCACGATCTTGTAAGACCTTAATCCCAAGAATGTAGCCAGCTTCTCCCAGATCCTTCATTTGGAACTGTTCGGATAACCTAGCTTTGATTTCGGACATCACTCCCTCGTTGTTTCCAAATAGGAGTATGTCAACAACATATAGTGCAAGGAAGACCACGCTTCCAAATAGGATTTAATCACATCGTTGAAACGTAAGTTCCATGACCTTGAAGCTTGCTTAAGTCCATACAAGGACTTCCTAAGCTTCCAAACAAGATGTTCTCGGCCTTGCTTATGTAACCCTCGGGTTGCTGCATATAGATGTCCCTACCTTCTTCAAGGTAACCGTTTAGAAAAGTGATTTTGACATCCATCTGCCAGATCTCGAGGTCCATATGCGCAACTATGATAAGGAGTATCTGGATAGATTTGAGCATGGCTACGGGTGAAAAGGTTTCGTCATAGTCAATGCCCTTTTTCTGACTATAACCCTTTGCCACCAGCCTGGGTTTAAAAGTCGTGATCTTTCCATCCGCCCCTTTCTTTCTCTTGTATACCCATTTGCACCCTAAGGCCCTAAAGCCATCCGGCAAATCAGTTTTCTGGTATACATCCATAGCAGTTATGGATTTAATTTCAGAATCCATGGCGACACGCCATTTGGCAACATCCTTGTCCTGCACTGCCGCTTCGTATGTCAGTGGGTCAGAGTCCTCATGTCCGTCTTCCGGGCTCAATTCTGAAGACTCACCCACGAACATGTATCTTTCCGGCTGGAAAATAACTCTCCCACTACGACGAGGCATCGGTGTCGTGTCAGTAGTAGGTGCAGTAACTTTTGGTCCTGCACCTTGCACTGAAGAACGTGTCTGTGGTGCTGTGCCTCTCACAGGTGCACCCACATCTACACGTTCCCCTTCCCTTGGAATTGCATTCTCATTCTCAATTTCTTGAAGAACGATATCACTCCTTGCCTTGTGATTACTTACATACTCGTCCTCCAAGAATCTAGCGTTGGTGCTAACAATTACTTACATACTCGTCCTCCAAGAATCTAGCGTTGGTGCTAACAACGACTCTTTGACTCTCAGGACAGTAAAAGTAACCACCTTTCGTTTGCCTGGGATACCCTATGAACAACATTACTTTTGACCTGCTTTCTAACTTATCAGGTTCCTTCGATAGTAGTGTGCCGGACAGCCCCATACTCTAAACTCGCACAAACTAGGTTTGCGACCAAGGAAGAGCTCAGAAGGCGTCTTAGGAACTGATTTAGAAGGCACCACATAGAGCACGTAAGCTGCTGTCTCCAATGCGTAGCCCCAAAACGAAATTGGTAAGTTTGCATAAGTCATCATTGATCTTACCATCTCTAGAAGAGTCCTATTTCTTCTTTCAGCTACACCATTTTGCTGGGGAGTACCCGGTGCAGTCCACTGTGATGTAATCCTTCTGACAAATATTGCAGGAACTCGTTACTGAGGTATTCACCACCGCGGTCAGATCGCAACGACTTGATAGTTTTCCCGACCTTCTTTTCTACTTCAGCCTTGAACTCTTTGAATTTCTCAAAGCATTCAGACTTGTAGCGAAGCAGGTAAACGTATCCGTACCTTGAGTAATCATCAATGAAAGTGACGAAGTACTCGTACCCTCCACGAGCCTGCGTGGACATCGGTCCACATAAGTTAGAATGGATCAATTCCAACACTTCCTCTGCTCGAGACTGACTAGCCTTGAAAGGCCTAGTTGACATCTTGCCCTCGATGCAGGATTCGTAGACTTGATAAGGTACTGCCCGGACTAGGTCCAATGTACCGTCATCTGCAAGTCTCTGAATCCGCTTCAAGCTGATGTGACCCAGTCTCAAGTGCCAGAGATATGTAAGATCCTCATCAGAAGAAGTAAGTTTTCTCTTTCTAGGATTATCAATTACAGATGAATTACATGCAATACTTGCGGAAGACTTATGATTACAGTTAACAACATAGGGAGAATTATTCAGCATCCCACAACAGATAACACCGTTATTACCAATGATAGAAACACCACTATCAAAATAACTAAATATCCATCAACATAAAGTTTGGAAACTGAAATAAGGTTTCGCCGAAAATCCGGCATGTACAAAACATCTCTCAAAGTTAAAATAGAATCATCAAAGTACAAGGTGAAATCTCCAATGGCAGCTGCACTCACTTGTGCTGCGTTCCCCATTGAGATGGTAACCTCGTCATTCTTCAACACCCTCCTCGGTGTGAATCCCTGCAAAATGTAACAAACATGATCAGTAGTTCCAGTATCCACTACCCATGAATGAGTAGAAACCGATGCTAAACATGTTTCCGTTACAAATGCAAATGACGTACCTTGTCCCTTGCTTCCGCATGCGCTCTTACTTGAAATGACACCAACCCTCTTCATTTCATTTGACCTCCTCTCACGTGATCTGCGATCAATCATGTTCTTGCACACAGTATGAACCACATCTTTCAATGTGCCCAAGCTGTGCTCAAGATCTGATAACTCAGACTCCCATGAAGGTATGATGGACTGTTCTGCTATGAGATCAGTGAGTAACTCTTTGAAGGAGTACTCACTTCTCTTAGCTACATCCATCTTAAAGTCATAGAATGAAAGCGATAAAGAGTTCAGGATTATATCGATCTTAGCCCGATCAGATATACATCCACCTCTACATGTGAATCGTTTCATGGTGTTATCCATCATCATCACATGCAGTGTCACCGAACTGCCATCAACCATTCTCTTACAGACTAGGTCTTTTACGAGATCACAGTTGATAGTTCGTTCCACTTCACCAAACGTGGCAACTAAGTCCATCCAGATCGCAACAGAGCTACAATAGCCCATGTACTTGAGCTTGAGTTCTCTAGACAGGTTATCTGAGATTAACTTCTAAGTAAAATCCTCAGATGCCACCCATCTGTCATAGAACTCCTTCTCACGTCTAGAGACTTTATGGTAACGTGGGGCAAGTGGCATCATAGTAAGAACAAACATGTGTTGCTTAGTCAGGAGGATATACTCAATGCAGTATCTCCACTCATGGAAGTTTGGACCAGTTAGAGGATTGAGAGCAAGTAAATGATCGACAGTAGACATAGACATATCTGAAACAATAAAGATTCTTAAATAAGAACATACATGTAGAACTCCGAAAACAAATGCATTGAAAACCTTTTAATAAATCAAATACAAATGTTTTCCACTAATTGCCCAAGAGTTCCCACCGCAAGCTACACTCGTAGACATTTACGATGTCACCCTCAACCAGAACTGCGGGTTTTAAGCCCCAATCAATTTAATTTCACTACCATGTCAGGAAGCTTTTGACACTATAAATTAATAATTAGTGAAAACCTTAGACCAAACCATCTCTTAAGAACAGGGATGCAATTCTTGCATTATATTCGAAGATCCTTCTAAGCAATTAACCACAAATTTAACTCCGGCCAAAAGAGACAGTTTAGCATGGCACGTAACCATACCGCACAACCCTTAAAGCTTTTGTTATCTATAATTTAAATCAATCCTAGAATACTTGTGAAAGAGATCTACGCAAGCTACACTCGTAGACGTTTATGCAAAACCCTCCCACTATTCACATGGCTTAAATTGTTTGTCTAGAAATCCCAATAACCGTACCCATGCACCTCTAGGAACTAGCAAGCTACACTCGTAGACGTTTACTAGAACGAGAGATACACTTACAGCCTAGGACCGCTTTGTGGAGGTCTACTATTTTTGATTAAAAAAATCTGCTTAGTATTTTTCTTTTAAAAGGTTTCTTATATGCGCACACATAAATTCTTTGTTATTATATTTCCCAAAATTTTCCATGTAATTAAACAAGCCCAAAAATTCCCAAAATATAATCCAACAAAAGAAATTAATAACATAAGCATGCTTGGAAAGCTGTAAATAATAAAAGCGGTAAATCATGCTTTTCCTATTATCTACACATGCTTAATTGCGCACATAATAAATCACATATCATACGAGGACAATTAAGGCAAACAAAAATTCCTCGTGGCCCCACAAAATAGGAAAAAACAAATCCTATCAATTACAATTTGAATTTGAATCTATTTGGATAGATACAAATCTTCTCAAATCTTCCAGGGCCTCCAAATCTTGATTCACCAAATCTTTTGGGATTTAGGCCTTTGTGATCTGATGATTTGCCCTAACCCTAATGCAAACCTTAGGGTTTACACAGGATTGCACAAACCACCAAAACCACAAGCCACCGCGACGGGACAATATCAGCCTACGACGACCACCACCGTCGCCGGCCGACCGCCGCCTGCCGCTGGACTGCGCCGCCGCGTGCCGCCCTGGTACCTCGCGCGCGCGCAGGCAGCGCACTGTGGCCGCTGCCCGTGCGCGCGCTGCATGCCCCGGCCGCGCGCCTGCCGGGCTGCCTGCCGCTGCCCTGCGTCGGCTCCGTCTTCGTTCTCCGTCATCGACCCACCCAATTACAGATTTTGAAAAATAAAATTACAGAATCTATTCTATTACAAATTTTCAAAATCTACACTAATCACAAATTTTCTCGTGATTTTACAAAATTAATTCAGCCCTACACGGATAAACCACCGCGGGCTGAATTATACGGGTTGCCACGAGGAACAAAAATCAACATCCACAAAACAATAAATCCATACATGCATACTGAATTCAATTATGCACAAAAGAGCCATAAATCAAGAACCTGGCTCTGATACCAATCGTAGGGTTTTCCCGTGAACCGAATCACCAAAACCAAACTGAACCGAGTCGATTTATGGGTATTGTGCATAATTAAATAGATAATAAACCCTAGCATGCTCCTATGAATTTAATACTCAGATTTTTGGATTGAGAGATTACCGTAACTCCGTAGTGTCTGTACCGATCTTTTGCGTTTGAATTTCCGACTTTAATTCAACCACGCAATCCAATTTTATCTGCGGAAACAGAAATTAGAGATCTAATTTCTAACATAAAATCGAAAACAACAAAGAAGAAGAAAGGAAAATCTTGTTCTCCAGATCAGATCTTCAGGGCTGTGTCCCAATGCTGTTCAGATCTACTACTGGTGAGGACTCCGTAGATCTGTGGCTCGCGGGACCAGAATCAAAATTCTCCTCCCTTTCCCTAAAAAATGGCGCCCACTATCTCTCTCTCTAGGTTTAGGGTTTTTCAACTGTGTTACAACTTATGAGAGAGAGCTGTCTATTTATAGACCTAGGGTTGTAAACCCTAATGGGCTCCTGGGCTCAATTCAGCATATTTATTTGGGCCAGACCTGTGACCTAATGCAAATAATAAAGTGGACCTATAAATTAATGAATTCCCATGTCCACAACCAAGGACACAATTAATTAATTAATATTAATTCTTTTTCACCACAGAATTAATACTGACCTACCCCTTTATTACCACGTTATGAGAACGGGCTGGATTAATTGAGAATCCCCATATTTAAGGTTACCGGACATTCATTAAATAATCGGAGCCTCTGACAAGCTCTAACTACAATTAATTAATATCTTATTATTCCTGAGTTGTACCACTCAATCCTTATCACTCGTGCTTGAACTTAATCAGCCTGCAGGACTTTGGCACGATGAATGTCATTGAGCTCCTCAGGGAATGTCCCCATCCTATTACTCGGATATGGTTACCTAAACCCAGTCTCAGGCGGTACTACACGAACTGCTGTTACCCAAGATGCGGATATACGAGCACGTTACTTAGGCTCTCCACCATTTTAAGTCAAAGCAATAGTCAACCCGTGCAAACCCCTGAACCTTCGTTAGGGTTTGGACTCAATCAATATAAAGAGATCTTATATTCGCTGATGTCAGACAGACACATACATCTCACTGCGGTCCATCAATACACCACCTCTACGTACCAGCATGTCAAGTAACCAAGACAGACTACTTATTTCGACAATGCCGCAACCATCCGGACAGACGTATCCTCATACGCTGTCTCGGCTGTGATCAGGTTTATGTCTCACTAGGTCAAGTGATCATATTGTCTTCTGCGATCTACAACACTCCGTATGATCATCCCCATCAGTGAGACAAGAGGATACCATTGTTCATACATGCAAGATTGTTAACAGATAGGAGAAATAAACCGTCGTATACTCATTATAATAAATGCTTTTAGTATACAAAACCCATTAAGCTGATCGATGGCTTTTCCAATGGCTCACCATGGACATTGAATAGCTCATTCACAAAAAACTCGAGTGTGCCCAAATCATGGATGGAGCACAGCGCATTATGAATGAGGAAGTCATTTACATGACTGCGCAACAGAAATTATTAGAAGATAAATTAGCCTCAGAAGCTGCTGAACGTGCTACCGCGGATCAAATCAGAGACATGGAATCTGCACAACGCGCATTTGGTGAGGAAGCAATCTCTCAGGCAGAGCATGGTGAATCACATACTCCCGGCCTTGAGATTTCAGTTCCAGAGTCTGCTGAGATGATAGTAGATGGTGGAAATCATTCCATAGCTACAGGTCCTGAAATGATTGTCCCGGATACCCCCATTTCTGCTGAGCCCGTGCAAGTAAACATTCAGTCCATCGTGGCTTCTCTGATCAACACAGCGTTCCACCAACGTGACATTCAGCAAGCCAGAATAGTTGAACAGTTCCCCGAAGGAGATTGCTGATGTACGTGGAGCAGTCTCTGAAATTCATTCCTCTGTAATTGAGGTTCAGCAAACGGTTGGTCAGGTTAAGGAGCGGATCACGCATGTGGAAGAAACCATCTCTGCGGTACAGACAAGTGTGGTCACTCTTCAAGTTGATCTTGACGAGCACAAGTCCTTTTCAACCACTGTTTTGGATGCGCTCAAAGAGGACGAAAAGCAAAGGATTGTTGAGGAGGCTAAGATTAAAGCAGAGAAAGAAGAGCTGGCGCGGAAGGAAAGGGAATTCCTACAGACCATGCTAGAGAGGAGAATGGAGTTAGAAGCTAAGCAGAGAGCAGAACATCAAGCATGCATGGAGAAACTCATGGCTTTGACAATTAAAAGGGTCGATGATCTTGAGCCAAAACCTCCACCAGATGCCCAGAGTTAAGGTCGTTTATCTCTTTGCTTACATTCTGTACTATTTCTGCTTCTACTTTTGCTGTCTCTGAATGATTTCATTGTACTCATATTTTCAAAAACATATATGAAATCATCAGATTCGTGACAAAATCTCACTGTGCACTTCTGATTTTCCAAGTGCGTATATTAGTTGACATACACTCTTCGTGTATTCAACAAATTTGAATGTGGATGTTATGCTGATTGGTTGGTAAATGCCTGCTACTCTTAAAAAATGCTAGGATTTCTAGCATATTATACTTGCAGCATTTATTTGCGTATTGTTAAGCAAAACTTTTCCTGGCATATTTTGAGGGGGAACGTTATTTACTACCAATCATTTTTGCTAAAGACTTTAAGTGGGTAAAATTCTGAGATAGTTTGTCTAGAAAAAATATTGTTATCCTCAGATCTTTATCTACTGAGTCTCAGCAATCGATAGTAGGCTTTGATCGCACCTAAAAAGGGGAAATTGTTGGGAATTATATTGTAATTCTCCCTTTAGGATCAAATTTGTAATAGGTTTTGTTGACTCAAAGCCTTAGCTTTTGGTCGATCATTGTTGAATTCTAGCATAGTCTACCAACTCTTGTAATGTCCTGTATAGGGTGAATATTGAGTTGTAATAGAATAGGGTGAATATTGAGTTGTAATAGAATAGGCTGCTAGAAAAACTTCCAGCAAACAAATGCGACTGGAAAAGTCAAATCATTCTTTGAAAAAAGATCCGTTGTATCTAACGGGTATGGAGATTCAAAGGTTGAATCTCCAAGTATAAAAGACAAGTCCAAAAGTGAAAGACTACTACTGCTTCTATCACTACCAACATTCGCAAACATTTTAAGTGAGAGATTCCTTTGACAAAGCGAACAAGTGAAAAGTAGTCAGTTGAGAGCACGAGATAAAGAGTATTCAAAGCCCTCAAAAACCAAGAGTGTCTTCATTTGAATATCTGACACTGCTTTTTAGAGATTCCTTAACTTCGGTTGAGAATCTTCAATCATTGGGATACCTTCCATCCTAGGAAGATCCAACAGTCATTTCTGAAAGGGATTGACTCTGATGGGCATTAGCCGCAAACCAGAAAAGTTCATAAGCAAACTATAAAAGCTTCACAACAGCGTAGGACAAGTTTCACTAAGGTTTAGCCCTTGACTTGACCGTAGCTGTGGTCTGAGAAGAACGAAGTGACGGAGGATAGCTTTGCTGTGGCCGGTTCGAAAGTTCACCACCTACCGCAAGTGTTCGGCGATTCCTTGTATTTCGTATAATTTCTTAGTGGAATTCTTAGCATTTCGGCTAAGGAGTGGACGTAGATCTATTTGGATCGAACCACTATAAATATTGCGTTCTTACTGTTTTATCGCTTACAATCTTAAGTTGGATTTCAAACCTAGCAATCATACTGCTAGCGTATACCTGTGAAGAAACTTTAATCATACCTTGAGCTTAAACAATCTTTAATAACGTAAGTGCAAGTGTCGTTTACTTATTCCGCTGCATTTGTATTTCTGTTTGAATACGACGACTCTGATAAATCAGGACCAACAAGATCAGAAGATCAGATCGGGAGGATTATCTTCTTTCTTCTCTCTCCTTCATATTTTCGAAAATTACTTATTAATTTTCATAGATTTATTTCCTCAATCTGTTAGGAATTAAATCTTTGTGCGTGGGAAAAAGATCAAGAGGAATCTCCGCGCACTCGTTCTTCAGGGTTTCGCAATCCAGGTATTCCGCATAAACCCCCTTATGCATATTCAATAGGAGCATGCTAGGATTAATCATAGGCATAGCAATTTATTTTTGATATTCCAATTAACGATCCTTGGCAAACGGACTTCGTGATTCAGTTCACGAATCCCTTCAATTACCTATACGCACACAAATTCCCACTAAAAGAAATAAGGTAATAGACAACGCGGAATCTGCATTGCCGATTACACAATTCTGCGTAGTCTATAATGGTCCCATCTATTTAATTAGGATATAGACGATGTAGGAATTTCACGTTGTCTATAAGGAGATAGACAACGCATATTTTCACGTTGTCTGTCTTGTTGTGCAACAAGACAGACAGCGCTACATATATATATATATATATAGAGAGAGAGAGAGTAGTGATCATATGAGAATAGTTTTTAGTATGAGAAATGAGAATAAATCTCAGCCTTTGATTTTGTGATTTCAACGCTCATGATCTATTTCACTCCGTTTGCAGATTTCCTCGATTATCCTTGTTGGTCCCTCATCAGAGTCGTGTTAAGCAGTGGAAGACTATTTAACAAATGCAGCGGAATATTTCAAGTTATCTTGCACTTAGTTCCTTATAAAATGTTTAGATTAAAGTTGGAGTTAAGATTGTATCAGATATACACCAGCAACTTGAGGTTACTAGGTTTTAAATCAATGGTAGACACAATAAAATAGTAACAAAGACACAAGATTTATAGTGGTTCGATCCTTAAGATCTACGTCCACTCCTCAGTCGAACACTGGGAATTTTCACCAAAATAATATATGAAAGTACAAGGATTCACCGGTCACTTGTAGCAGGTGGTGAGCTTTCGACCCAGCCACTACAAAGCTATCCTCCGTCACTTTATCTTTTGACAGCTGCGGCTAAGTCAAGGGCGACACATTCGGAAAACTTATCCTCGCTGTAATGGAAGCTTTTACGTTCTTTCCTGAACTCTTCTGTGTGTTTTTGGAAACAGCCCGTCTTAGTCAATCTCTTTTTAGAGATGTGACTGCTGGATGCTTCCTAGGATGGAAGATATCCTAATGATTGATTCTTGAACAAAGTCAAGGAATCTCTTCTTGAATGCAGTGTTAGATACTCAATGTGTGACACTGTTGTTGAGAGCTTGAAATTCTTCTTGTCTCTTTAACGTGCTCTCAACTGACTACTCTTTCGCTTTGCTTCGCTTATAAAAGTTATCTCTCAATAATTGTCTTTTGCGAATCGTAGAAGCAGTTGTAGTAGCTCTTCTCTCTTGTTTGGACTTCTCTTTTATATATGGAGATTCTACTTTTGAATCTCCAGACCCGTTAGACACAACGTTCTTTTTGTCCAATTGAGTTGCTACTTTTTCCGTCCTTTCAGGCTTGGTACAGTGCTTTTCACCTACTTCGAGAAAGCTATGCGTCCTTGGTTGTACTCTTTGTCAGAACGGGAGTCTTATCAAAAGTTGTTGGATATTTCCTTGCTTAGCATTCTTTCGGAGAATGCTGGGAACATTCTGGTAAGTCCTTAGGCCTTTTGACTACTGAGATCTTCTAGCAGTCTGTCTTTGTATCCAACTGCTGACTCCTCAGCAGTTGCGTATTCAGCACTTTGAGTCTTTATTCCTGATTGCTACAACTTCTAGCAATCTCCTGAGTATTAGTGAATGCTGACTCCTTCAGCCTTCTGCTATCTTTTTACTTCTGACTGTTGAGCAAGTATTCCTAGCAGTCGTTTCCTTCAGCATATGACTACCGACTCCTTAGTAGTCATTCTTTTCAGCACTTGACTAATACCTCCTTAGTAGTCATTTCTGTCTGCTGACGTCTCTAGCAGCCAACATCTTCCTGACTGCTAAGAACACTCCTAGCATCCAAAATCTTCCAAAGTTGTTTGGAATTTGATTTCCTTCGTTTCAATTGTTGAATCCTTCAGAAATCTTCCACAAGCACTTCTAATCTATTACTACTCGATATATAGCTTAAACAGGACTTTACAAATGAGTTGCTAGACTATTCTAGACTTCAACAATGATCCACCAAAATAACTAATGCTTTGATTCAACAAAACCTTTACAATTTGACCTAAAGGGAGATTTACAACATAAATCCAGGAATAATTCCCAACAATTTCCCCTTTTTTTGGTGCGATCAAAGCCTACTAGCAATTGCTGAATCTAAGAAGTAAAATTTCTGAGTTTATAAGAAATTCTAATACTAGTATCCGATCTAGTCTAGCCATCTAACTCAGAATTTAACCAACTTAATCCTAGCAAAGATTGGTTTTAATAAATTCCCCCTCAACAAAATATGGGAAATAATCTCGATTAAGCACAAGTAAATGCTCCTTAGGATTATGGTAGAGAATCTAGCACCCAATTAAACAGCAAACATTTACCACCAATCAAAAGACAGATAACTCAGAACACACATTCATACGACAATCCACACGCAATTTTGTTGAATACACGAATAGTGTATATCAACTAAGACACGCAAAACGTCAGAAGTGGACAATGAGTAGTTGTCTAATTCTGATTCAGTTTCATATATGATTTGAAAGTTACAAGTACAATGAAACTGAAAAGCAAAAAGTTTACAGAAACTTGCTAACATATTCATAGCTTCAGGAGTCAGGAGCTGGGTTTTTATCATATTCATCAAATTTGCCCATCGCCATCTGCACAAATTGTCATAATTCGCCTTGTTTGCCTCTCTCTCTCAGCACCCTCCCTCTCTAACTTCTTAGCAAGCTTTTCATTCTCCATCTCAAGCGTCCTGAGCTTGAGTTCTATTTCCTTTTTCTTCAATTCTTCCTCAACTAACCTTCGCTCTTTTTCCTGAGCAGCGATTGTTGGGAAATCTGGCTAAGTTTCCCTTCTCCAGCTGATAGCTTAGATCTTAGATTTGGTGATTAAGTGTTTTGGTGGATCAAATCCTAAGTCCAACCAGCGTCAGTTTGTCTCTAGATAGCTCTAGATCTCAAATGTAAAGTCCTGTTTAGGTCTTTTGAGTTGTAAGTCGCAGCTGATCAAGACTCATGCTGGCTACTGTTCACCAGCATGAGATGTGCTTACCAGTTGAGAGAAGTCTCACCAGCAAGCGGCTGACAAAGACTCATGCTGACACTGTTCATCAGCATGGAGTAGAGCTATTGACTGGTTACTGTTCACCAGTTGGGAAGATTTCACCAGCAGGAGGCTGAGAGATCTTACCAGCAGAATATGTGTTCTGGCTGACACTATTCACCAGCGGTGAAGCCACCAGTCACGGGAGATTCCAAGAGATAACATCAGACGAATTGGTAGACCTTGATTGTGCTAAGGAAAGTCACCAGCAGAGACTGCCAGCACAAGATCACCAGTATGATCTACCAGTCGGAGGTTATCAGCAGAATTCAAGATTCGCTCTCCCAGAGTCTTAGAGACAAAAAGAAGATTCGTCGAGGAATTAACTGACAGAGTATGACTTTAAGGAGGATACCTTAAAGTCTATCAGTTCAAGACCACCAGTTCCGATTCCTCGTACTGACGAATAGAGTCGTTCTGACACAAAGAGATCTGTGTCAGATAAAGCGATCAAAGGTATGGCGCTTTCCGGAAATTCCTACCTGCCGCCTGCAGAAGGACATGCGAGGACAGAGACTTTTCCGGATGTGTCCAAACGGCTAGTATTTGAATCTGAATCTCACGTCTATAAATACGTGAGATCCAACAGCATTCAATACTCTTGCCCAATCTTAGCCACTCTTGACCTACCGAAAGCTCAAACGCATTCATATCTGCGTATAAGCAATCTTTCGAGGCTTTTCTTAAAGCTACTCCGTGTGTCAATCATTTGAACACGAGACTCCAAGCTTCTAGCTTGTGAGTTATTGATCTCATTTGGTGTTCTTTCTCATTCCGAGGAAGAACATAGCGGCTCTTGAGCCAGCCAGCTCCAGAGTTATTACGGGCAGTTTTGCCGCCAGCAAGAGTCAAGTTCTTGGGAGAACTCAACACCCAATCAGTCGGAGGAGGAGGTTGAAGTGACGTGCTCGCACTCCATCCATCTGACGAGAGTTGAAGAAGGACAAGGACCGGGAGCGGTTGATCCAGTGGACTGGTAGACGAGGCATCTACCAGCTGGAAATAGATCGTAGGATATCTTGTACCGGATTACTCTTTTTAGTGAATTTCCAGTGCTTCGACTGGAGAGTGGACGTAGATCAGTTGATCGAACCACTATAAAATATCCTTGTTATTTACTGCTTTCAGCATTTACTTACTGATTTAAAACCCAGCACCCAAGTGCTGGAGTATAAACTGAAACCAGTTTATAACTGTGCAAACTCGACTCTAAAAGTTTCTAAGTCCTGAGTCATCAGCTGACCAGCCAGTTGCCAGTCAGCTGAATACTCAGTTGCCAGTTGACTTACCAGCTGACAAGGTCCCAGTCAGTTGTGTAACCAGCAGAGTGCAAGAAACGAACTTACGTATTTTCCGCTGCCAAAGTATACCCTGATATCCAGGACCAACAGCGATCACCTTTTCTTCTTTCCTCCTCCAAGCAGCCTCAGCAATTCTTCTTTCTTCCCCCTCTTTGATCGCCGCCAAAAAGGTTAAGGAGAAAGAATTAAAACTTGACACCAACTGCTGCTGAGATTCTGCCACTTCTACCTTCATAACTTCCATGTATTGCTTCACTCCAGACACTTCTCCTTTTACTTCTGTTACTTTGTCTCTTACTTCAGACACTTCACTTCTCACATCCGCCACTTCTTTCCTCACATCAGCAACCGCCATAGCCACTTGTTTAATAATGGCTATGGGAATGATAGTAGATAGGGCATTTTGAAGAGCAAGTTGGACAACGATATCAACATGGGAGTGAAAATTATTGGAATTTATAGGCAGGGCATGTAACGAAGAATTTGTTAGCACTAACTCTCTGCCCTCAGCAGACTCATGAGTTTCTGCAAGTGTCGCAGCAACCATATCGGCCTTCTGCTGTACAACTTCTCCCATTTCTATATCAGCTTCTCCTTGTGCCTCCATGTACTTAGCTTCTTCCTCTATTCGCTCAGCCTCCTCCATTCCCCAGGCCTCCTCCTCGGCGTGAGCAAGTTCGATTGCCCTTGCTTCTTCTACTTCAGCAACTTGCGAAGCCCTTATCACTTCCAAGATTTCATCCACCAGAAAATGTACAAGCATTTTCTCCTCGGTGTTATGATATACGATCATCTCTCGGCTCTTGTGCTTTTCCAATTCTTTCTGCTCTCGATCAGCAGCCAACTTAGCCAACAACCTCTTTCTCTTCTCAGCCTCATATTCGACCTATCGCCGTCTATATTCAGTAGCAGCCTTGGCTTGGCGCTAAGAAAACTGAATTCGAGCATCAGAGTTGCCATCTGGAGCAAAATTGGATTTGGGCAGTGATTGGGAGTCGGAGAACATGCAATGGACGCGAATCGCTTGAAGTCGAGCCATGACTTGCTTATCTGTGAACTGCTTAGTGCAAGGCGCCTGATCTATCCAATCATTCGCCCACTTCTCTTCTTTGTGCCAATAGTTAAGGCCCCTCATGGCCATTAACAACATCCTCTCTTCGAAGCACAGTTCGTGCATGATGTAGTCATACACCTTCCATCTCCTCAGCTCACTTCCTAAAACCTTTCCTTCTTTGGTGTCCTCCTCCAACTCCACAGAAAATATAGAGGCAATATCTCTCTCGACCTCAGCAGATACAAAATCTTCAATTTCAGAAGCCCACTGAAAAAGGTCAGAGTTTACCTCTTTGTTGACAGAGACCGGAGCACACCATTAGGCTATTCTCCTGGACTTGAATCTTCTTCCAAGAAGTCCATTAAAGGGAACTCTCAGCGCCTGGTTGATTCCTGTTGGGATCTTTCAGAGAAATCTGACATCAAATACATCATCTGACTCTCCATCTAAATCAAAGTCTGAATAGCATGTGGTTATAAAGTTTTGGTCTTCGTCCTCCTCTTGCATCTGTTCAGCAGTTGAAGGAATGTCAGTGCTAGGCCTCTCCTCAGCACGCGGACCCTCGGCTGACTCAGAAATGCTAGCCTCCTGCTCAGTATTCAATCCTAACCCAGAACTCTCAGCATTCACAACTCTCTGAGGCCATCCCTCAGCAGGTTGCTGAAAACCGGAGTGATGTCTTCCTTCAGATTGAGAACTACTGCTACCACCATGCACAACACTAGACTCCCTAATGAAAACCCCTCCTTGGCTTTGAGGACACTCAAGAGCATCAAACACTCCTGTCCTTAGCAATTTGCTAAAGTCCTTATCGGACATAACATCCTTATCCAGCAGAGTGGTGAGAACTTCTGTAGTTTGCTTCCCTTTCTGTAACTTAGCAGCCTCCCTAGCTGCATGCTCTTCAGCAACTTTCTTCGCCTGCTCAAAATTCCTATCTCTCGCCTCAAAGGTTATCCTCTCCATCTCCTTCATGTATTCCCTCCTCTCCTGATCCTTCTTGTTTCTCTTCCTCTTTCTCGCATTCTCCCTTATAACTTTTAAGCGTTTAGAGAGTGGCTGAGCCGAGAGTGGACTTACTTTTAAGTTTCCTTCGATTCTTCTTCTTCTCAGGTGTAGCAGCATTTGATCTCTTCCTCTTGGGTATCTCAGCAGGAAGCTGACCCAATCTCTTAGCAGAAAGCTCTCCTACCTTCTAAAAATCGGCAAGGTCTTGGAAGCACCTTTCTGTCACAACTGCCTTCCTTGCAACAACAATCTCTTCAGGAGTTAAAAGGATTGCATGCTCCAACTGTTGAGTGGCTAATGTTGCTGGATCAACATCATCTTCAGACGTGGGTTATGTGGGGTCTACATTTGATTTTCCCTTTAGAACACGTGGGCAAGAATTATCCACAGGAGCCGGTCTCTTCTAGGATTGCGGAATGTAATCAGTATGAGATAGTGGCTCACCCTTGTCGAGTTTGGATTTGTGGAAGTAAGTATCAATAAACTTGCTGACCTTTAGCCCAGGTTTACGTTGGACATGAAGGTCCCCTCCTCCTTAATTCTCACGTTCTTCTTCGCATGATCCAACCATCGCTCGAAGAAGAACTCAGCCCAGTTCCCTTGAATGCCATCTACCAACACCATCATCACGGCGTACTTTTTTTGCAAAAAGTTCCGAGTACGACCCAACGTCACACTGGTACATCTTGATCACAAGATCAGCAAGGAGTCTGTAATCCTCCTGGAACTGATTGATTGGTGTTGCCACATTCCAAGTGATCTCCTTTTCTAGACTGTCTTTCTTCAAGTCAGACTTCTTCCACAGCTTCCACCTAGCCTTCATTTCGTCTGTTTTGGTGACTTTGTAGCATGCGATATGTGGGCCTGAGTTGCTGATAAACTCGTTTTTCTACTCACTTATCGCTTTGTTTTTCTTTTCTTTTATGCATTTTAGCTTGTTTTCTTGAATAAATTGAGCATGAGTATATATTAGAGGGTGTTATGCTTTCCATGGTAAGATTTCGCAGGTTTTAGGCCAAATCCAACGGAAAACACGTATCGAAAGCAGAAAATGTTCAAAGGAACAGTCACTACTTCTTCCACCAATTGAATCTGAGCTAATTGAGCATGTTATTTGAAAGATCTTTGAATTATCTTTCCAACGCAACTGGAATCGAGTCAATCGGAGCTTGGGAGTGAATGTTATGGCCAAAACCGTGAGACTGCGCAGAAGGGTCGGAAGTGGCGAAAATGGTCTCTGTTTCGACCGAAATGAAAGGCATCTCGGCCGGGGCGAAGTTTTTTGGCGAATTTCAGGGATTTTTCCACATAATTTGGGCGAGAATTGCTTGGATTCAAGTTACACATCAATTTGGAAGCAATGCAGACCCCAAAAGGGAAGTTTCTACCAAGAAAATCATTCCTTTTGAAGCCATCAATTCAAGAAGGAAATTCCTATCATCCAAGGCCTCAACCCTACTACTATATAAACTCTTGAATAGCTCAGAATTAGGACCCCTTCTCTTTTGTCTCTTTTTAGTTATCATTCAGTTGTTAATTTTTTCTTTAATTCTGTTTTCACTTTATGTTTTTGAGAATTCATCTTTAATTTTTGTTAAACCTTTATTATTTTTAATGCAATCTTTAATTTTCCCTGCAATATTTTTCTTTAAGATGTTATGCTAGAACCCTAAACAGGTTCTAGGGTTTCTCCATCTGTGATGCATGTTTAGATTCAATTGTTCAAACCCTTTTTAATTGGTTTAAATCCTATGTTTTGTTTTAAATCTATTCTCATAGAAGGATCGAGAGATGAAGATTGAGGTAGGTTATAGTTATTAATCGAAGGACCGAGAGGTGAAGGTTAGTAATAGGAAGTTAGGATTTAATACTTTTGATTTTCTGTCCGACCAAGAAGAATTCAATTGTAGGAAAAATCTAATCTTTATGAAATTGATTAATTGGTGTATTTTGAGACCGAGAGGAGATAAATCACTAATTAGTAATTTAGGTTTTAATTGCCCGACCAAGGAATTAATTCCACATTAATAGATTTTCCACCAAAATATCTTTTCTGGGTTTGAATATTTGTTTCTTGCATGTTGATCAGATTGGTAGATTTTCTTAGAATCTGTGCTTTTTAATATTTATTTTAATCTCTTTAAATTAATTGTTCTGAAAAAACCCAAAAATCTCTGTTTTGAATTACCCAAACAAAGGTTTCAAAAACCATATTCAGTACATAAATCCCTTCATTGCACTATCCTTGTGGGTTCGACAACCTTCGGGTTCTATAAATGTATTTGCCATTTGCTATAATTTGTATGCAGATTTAGCATCGATCAATTGCGAAGCCCAAACTTCTTCGCAAGTACCTCAGCACTCACCATTATGATTGTTCCAAAAACATAAGTCTTGAAAGACTTGAGATCTTTTGCTACAACCGCCCTTGCATAGAACTCAGAGACCATGTGAGGTCGGAACCTCAGAGGTTTGGTAGACAAGCATTCGACCACCTTTTCCTTCGCCAAGGTGTCCATCACCTAATTCAGAAAATTGGGAACAACAAGAGGCGTATAAAGAATCTGATCCTTCATGACCTGACCGGTGTATAAAGATTACCAGACGAGCGTACCGAATCTCATCTTCGACCTCTTCCTTATTAATAATCCGAGTAAAAGCGGGTGCATGCCTTTCGTGAAGTGGCGTGGCATCAATAGGAGTTTGGTCTATCCTTAGGGGGCTCTCAGGGGGTGAATCAGACACTTGGGTGCGAGCGGGGGATTCAGAGTTGGTAGACAGTGTTGAGAGAATTTGAGAGTTTGGATGCTTGAATGCTTAAAATTATAGGGATTCAAAGTGCAGAAGGTTTAAAAATTTGATGAGGTGCAGTTTATGTACCTTCTGAGTAATTGATCCGACGGTTGGAGGAATCACCACTTCAAATCCAATCGACGGTTCAGGAATCCGGAGATGCTTTGTATGGTATCCCACGCCCTTATGGACTTGAGTGCTTGTGTCGTATCGTCTCTTGGTTTATCGCCGCCTGTTGCATGCATTAAATGCGCCATGTCAGACACATTTATTGAATTTAAAATTCAAAATATTCCCGCTTTGACTTTTTGAGAAAGTCGGAGATTGCTGAGAGCTTGGACTCAGCAATCAACTAGCAGTGGGATCCTTAGCAATCATATGAACTGTTGAGATCTTGGATGCAACATTCAAATTCTAGCATCCACATATTGACTGCTGAGAGCTTGGACTCAGCAATCATTTTCTAACAACCGTCTGTACCACTTATTGAATATTATAGCTTAGCATTTTGATGAAATGTTGAGAGCTTGGACTCAGCATTCAGTCTCTAGCAAACATCTGATCTTCTTGTTATAATATCACACTACTTAGGAACTGCTGAGAGCTTGGGCTCAGCATTCATTTGCTTTTTTGCTTAGCAACCGTATCTCAGCAATAAGACTCAGCACCTTAAAAACGTAAGCTGGGATACGTTTTTCTCCATCTTTTCTGAAAATAATCCAAGAAATCCTAGAAAACCAGAAATCCAGAAAGAATGGGAGTGTGAACTCGAATATCCACATCTTTTTCTAACTCCATGAGGCCCAACTTCAGACATAGTTCTTTGAATCTGGCCTCAGCAAGCGGTTTGGTGAAGATGTCTGCAAGCTCATCTTCTGTGCATATATATTGAACAACGATATCATTTTTCTCTTGATGATCTCTTATGAAATGATGTCCAATATCGATGTGCTTTGTCCTAGAGTGAAGAACAAGATTCTTCGTGATGCACCTAGCACTGTTGTTGTCGCAGTAGATTGGCACGCATTCTGAAGGAATGTCATAATCTTGTAGTTGCTGCCGAATCCACAATACTTGAGCACAACAGCTTGCGGCTGCTATATATTTGGCTTTTGTTGTAGATGTCGCCACCGAGTGTTTCTTCTTGCTAAACCAGCTTATGAGCTTGTGTCCTAGGAATCGGCAGGTGCCACTCATGCTTTTCTGATCAATCTTACATCCTCTAAAGTCTGAGTCTGAATATCCGCTGAGTGCTAGCCCATCAGACCTTAGATACAAAATTCCTAGACCTTCTGTGCACTTGAGGTATCGGATTATCCGCTTAGCAGTCTCCAGATGCGACTTTTTGGGATTTGCTTGATATCTCGCGCAAACTCCTACAGCATAGGAAAGAACTGATAATACCTCTATAAAGCGTAGGATTCACAGCTTCCCCTCCTTCATCAAGGGCAATTTGGTAGCTCGTGCACATATGAATCCTTAAGCTCTTTATCTTTTATGGGCAATACTTAGCAATGAGATCTCTTGTGTATTTCCTCTAATGTATGAAGATCCCTTCACTTGATTGCTGAACTTGGAGTCCGAGAAAGTAAGACATCTTTCCCATCATACTCATCTGGAAGTTACTCTACATTAGCTCAGAAAACTTATCACACAAGGTTAGATTCTTAGAACATAAAATAATGTCATCGACATATATTTGCACAAGTAATATACTTCTGTCATCCTTAATTCAAAAGAGAGTTTGATCAATCTTCCCTTTCTTGAAACCATTGTCTAGCAGAAACGTGGACAAAGTTCCATACCATGCCCGTGGTGCCTTCTTTAAATCATATAAGGCTTTCCTGAACCTATAGACTTGGTTTCCTTATTTGAAGCCCGGTGGTTGCTCAACATATACCTCTTCCTTGAGCTCACCGTTAAGAAAAGCACTTTTCACGTCCATCTGCTATACTGAAAATTCATTATGAGCAGCATATGCAAGAAATAACCTTATTGCTTCTAGTCGGGCTATGGGAACAAATGTTTCATCATAATAGATTCCCTCGCATTGTCTGTATCCTTTGGAAACTAGACGTGCTTTATTTCTGATGACCACTCCTGATTCATCCTTCTTATTCTTGAAGACCCACTTCGTTCCAATGATGCTTCGATGTTTGGGTCTGTCGACTAGATCCCAGACTTGATTACGCGTGAATTCAGCTAGCTCCTCCTGCATAGCATTCAACCAATCTGTAGATTTTAATGCATCTTCAATCTTTGTAGGTTCTTCATGTGATATGTAGCATGCTAGCATTGCATTTCCTTGTCTCGTCCTTATTGGATCATTGATGTCGTCAGTAATAGCATCTAGAGGATGATCACGTAGCCATCTTGGTTTTGGATTGCTGGGTGCTGGGGCTTCAATGCTTGCATCGTCTGCTGGATTGTTGTCTGCTAGATCATTTTCCTCAGCAATCACCTGAGGTTCAGCATTTTGTATCTCAACATTCTGAATCTCAGCATCTTGAATCTCAACATTCTCCCGAGGTTCATTATTGATATCCAAATGCTCAACATTGTCCTTGGCAATGTCCTCAGCAGCGCCCAATCCTTTTCAGCATCTTGTGCTGGATTTGGGATTTCTTCATCATCTTCATCGATTGATCCCATAATTTCCAAATTATCATTAAGATAAATTGGTTTGGAGGCCTCAGCATGATCGTTAGCATCATTGGCCATTTCAGCAGTTTGGTCATCTGCTGAGTACGTCTGTGTTGGATTACAATCATTCATCGACTTAGTCGAATCAATCTGCATATTTTTGAAAGAATTCAAGCTAGATTGACCATGGACATCATTAATCTCATGATTGTCATCCTTTTGCTCTCTTATAATCCTGCGCACTAAAGTAGACTCATAAAAAATAACATTGCATGTTATTTCCACAACTTGAGTCGTCTTGTTTAACACTCTATAACCTTTGTGAGAAGGATGTCCATATCTAAGGAACACACCTTCATCAGACTTAGCCGAGAAAGTGTTAAGCTTCGACTTCCCGTTGTTATGAATATAACATGTCGAACTGATAGCACGAAGATGAGTTAGAGAAGGCTTACAACCATTATACACTTCGTATGGAGTTTTTTTAATCTCCCATTAATCGCGCTCCTGTTTTGAGTATAGCAGGCAGTCATGACTGCTTCGCCCCAATACTTCCCACTCAGCTCAGAGTCGGCTAGCATCGACCGCACTGCTTCTTTTAAGGTCCTATTCCTTCTCTCTGCTAGCCCATTCTGTTAGGGAGTTCTTGTAGTGGATTTCTCATGCCCGATTCCAGCTTCGGCGCAAAAATCCATTAGGATGCCGTTGCAAAACTCTATCCCATTGTCTGATCTTATCCTCTTAACGATGACTTCTTTGTTGTTTTTCTCCTTTAGGATCAGCTCTGGTAGGATGAGTTTTACTTCATCCTTTGTCCTTAGCAGTCTGACCACGTAAACCTGGAGAAATCATCAACAACCACAAGAGTGTAAATCTTTTTACTTACATTGGCTGGAGTGACTGGGCCAAATAGATCCATGTGCAATAGCTCAAGGATTCTCTCAGAAGTGGCTTTCTCCGGATTTGTTTTGAAGGATGCCTTCGTTTGCTTCCCTTGCTGGCAAGCTTTGCATATGCCTTCTTTTCTGAAGGTCTCCTCGGGCAATCCCATGACAAGTTTGTGCTTTGCTAGGTAGTTGATGGTCTTGAAGTTCAAATGAGTCAACCTCTTGTGCCGTAGCCAGTTTGTTTCTTCCTTGTTGAATGCCACGAAGCAGGAACGTTGTTGGCCGCATTGCCAATCAACAATGTATAGGCCACCCTTGCGGATGCCTCTTAGCTTCACTTCACCTGTAGCATTGCCAACAATTTCACACCCAGTGTTAATGAAAGAAACATTGTACCCATTTTCGCTCAATTGGCTGATGCTCAGCAGATTGTGTTTGAGGTTGGAGATGAGAGCAACGTTGATGATCCTTATTCCATTTTGCTCGATGCATCCTCTCCCAATCACTCTTCTTTTGCTATTATCACCAAACATGACTGTTGGGCCATGAACTCTTTGAAGTTCTGAAAATAATTCTTCTCACCCCATCATGTGTGCTGAGCAGCCACTATCTATGATCCACTCATTTGACATGCTTGATGTCTTAGCTCTTGGACCCTGTTCCTGCAAAAAATCAACAAGTTTGTTTAGGTACCCGCTTAGCATCGGATCCTACAGAATTAGCATGAGTCATTGTTCCTTTTGGAACCCACATCTTAGTGATCTTCAAGATTTTCTTCTTGACATCACTTTTAGCAACCTTCTCCGCCTTAGTTGGATAAACAAGTTTTGCATAATTTGAACGTGGTGGAGTGGTGTGCTTAGCCGTCGTAGTCCGTTTAAAAGGAAAACGATTGGACACATGCCTCACATAGGTGTTCCTCCTATGTGGTGTGAATAGCTGATACGGTGGTCTTACATCATGGTATTAAACCTGCTTGCCCTATTGAAGGTAAGATTTGTTGTCTTAGCATTGGATGCACAATGCTCAACATTCATTCTAGACACTACTGAGTGTGGCTTAGCATGCATTCCCTGGGTCCTCTCCTGAGATCAGGAGATGCATCCTTTTTACGCCAGTCCTTCTACTTAGCATTTGATGACTCAGGAGTTGTCTTCTCCTTACCATTTTCTTTAGCATTAAATTTTCCAGCAGAAACGAATATAATCCTTTTTTCTTAGAAGATTCAGCATTTCCAATCAAAACCTTCTTAGAGGTTTTTCCCACGACTTCAACACATCCAAGTCCCACTCCAGATCTATCAGAATGATTTCTCTGTTGGCTAACAATGGCATTTAGAACTGCCTTGCTTGTTGTGTAAGCACAAATGCAATCCTCACTAGTTTTAATCTTCAAAACTAGATTCTTCTTTTCAATATTTTGAAAGTTTTTAGCAAGTTTGGAGTAATCAGCTTTGAGTTTTAAAAATTCCTCCTTAGCCGTGTCGAAGATGCGCACACATAGTCCCACATCTCCTTAGACGTGTTGAAGTTTAGAGCTTCGTCTGCCATCAACAGAGGCAGACAGTCGAGTATCGGCTTCTTTTCTAGATACTCCAGTTGAGCTCTCTTCTTATCCTCTACCGTCCATTCGTCGAATTTCTTCTCGACCATTTGTGGTTGCCCTTCATCAGGTGGGCCGACGAAGATATTGGCTATAATTATCTTAATGGGCCCTTTAGCGAGGACGTCCACCATCTCCGGATGTATACTTTAAAGTTGGATGGTGGCTAGTTTTTGCCATGAGTTGAATTTCTCCTTGTTATACTTTGGGAGCGTGTGATTCATCTTGGCAAGCTTCATGTTCCTGAGCTAAACAAAAGAATAGTGCAAGGAAAATACAGATCTGGTCAAAAGCGACTCAGAAGCAGTTAGTCTGTTAAGACCTCCTGCTCTGATACCACTTGTTGGTCCCTGATCAGAGTCCTATTAAGCAGCAGAAGACTATTTAACAAATGCAGCGGAATATTTCAAGTTATCTTGCACTTAGTTCCTTTTAAAGTGTTTAGCTTAAAGTTGGAGTTAAGATTGTTTCAGATATACACTAGCACCTTGAGGTTGATAGGTTTTAAATCAATGGTAGACACAATAAAACAGTAACAAAGACACAAGATTTATAGTGGTTCGATCCTTAAGATCTACGTCCACTCCTCAGTCGAACACTGAGAATTTTCACTAAAAAGATATATGAAAGTACAAGGATTCTCCGGTCACTTGTAGCAGGTGGTGAGCTTTCGAGCTAGCTACTACAAAGATATCCTCCGTCACTTTATCTTTTGACTGCTGCAGCTAAGTCAAGGGCGACACTTTCGTAAAACTTATCCTCGCTATAATGGAAGCTTTTAAGTTCCTTCCTGAACTCTTCTGTGTGTTTTTGGCAACAGCCCGTCTTAGTCAATCTCTTTTTAGAGATGTGACTGCTGGATGCTTCCTAGGATGGAAGTTATCCTAATGATTGATTCTTGAACAAAGTCAAGGAATCTCTTCTTGAATGCAGTGTCAGATATACAATGTGTGACACTGTTGTTAAGAGCTTAAAATTCTTCTTGTCTCTCTAACATGCTCTCAACTGACTACTCTTTCGCTTTGCTTCGCTTGTAAAAGTTATCTCTCAATAATTGTCTTTTGCGAATCGTAGAAGCAGTTGTAGTAGTTCTTCTCTCCTGTTTGGACTTCTCTTTTGTATCTGGAGATTCAAACTTCTGAATCTCCAGACCCGTTAGAAACAACGTTCTCTTTGTCCAATAGAGTTGATACTTTTTCCGTCCTTTCTGGCTTGGTACAGTGCTTTTCACCTACTTCGGGAAAGCTATGCATCTTTGGTTGTACTCTTTGTCAGAACGGGAGTCTTAGCAGAAGTTGCTGGATATTTCCTTGCTTAGCATTCTTTCGGAGAATGCTGGGAACATTCTGCTAAGTCCTTAGACCTTTTGACTACTGAGATCATCTAGCAGTCTGTCTTTGTATCCTACTGCTGACTTCTCAGCAGTTGCGTATTCAGCACTTTGAGTCTTGATTTCTGATTGCTACAACTTCTAGCAATCTCCTGAGTATTAGTGAATGCTAACTCCTTCAGCATTCTGCTATCTTTTTACTTCTGACTGTTGAGCAAGTATTCCTAGAAGTTGTTTCCTTCAGCATATGACTACCGACTCCTTAGCAGTCATTCTTCTCAGCACTTGACTAATACCTCCTTAGGAGTCATTTATGTCTGCTGACGTCTCTAGTAGCCAACATCTTCCTGACTGCTGAGAACACTCCTAGCATCCAGAATCTTCCGAAGTTGCTTGGAATCTGATTTCATTAGTTTCAATTGCTGAATCCTTCAGCAATCTTCCACAAGCACTTATAATCTATTACAACTCGATATATAGCTTAAACAATACTTTACAAATGAGTTGCTAGACTATTCTAGACTTTAGCAATGATCCACCAAAATAACTAAGACTTTGATTCAACAAAACCTTTACAATTTGATCTAAAGGGAGATTTACAACATAAATCAAGAAATAATTCCCATCAATCCTGCAGTGTTGCAAAATTAAGGTTATTTTTATAATTTTAGCTTTTTTTATAATCTGAAATAGTATCTCATCAGATTTTTTATTCCTTTCTTCGCGCGATTTAATTTATTCTTCCTTCTTTGTTCGATTTGATATATATTTCTTATGTCGATAAGATTTTTTTTCTTTGTTTCTGGATTTCGCATTCGTGTTCGGTCTCGACTTTGTTAATTGTGCATGAATATAGTTTTAAAAAATTTATTTTATTCAGATCGACATTCATTTTTACTTTTATATTGTGCATCTATAGTGTTAAATTTATGCATTTTTGTATCTTACAGATTTTTTATTCATTTCTTCGCACAATTTGATTTCTTCTTCCTTCTTCGTTCGATTTGATTTATATTTCTTCTGTCGATTAGATTTTTTTCTTTGTTTCTGGATTTTGCATTCGTGTTCGATCTCGACTTTGTTAATTGTGCATGAATATAGTTTTAAAAAATTTATTTTATTCAGATTGATGTTCATTTTTACTTTTATATTGTGCATCTTTAGTGTTAAATTTATGCATTTTTGTATCTTATAGGTTCATTTATTCTAAAGTGTGTTGATGAGATGAAGCGTTTTAAGGGCAGAGTTTTTAGAACTGTTGATGATGGTATTGAGTTTTATAGGGACTATGCTCGTGTTGCTGCTTTGAAGAAGAAGATGTTCGAAGGTTTTTATGGTCGATCGGTTCCTAGAAATATTGAAGTGTTGCCCCTAATTATTGTGAAAATCAAAGTCAGTGGAAGTCGAATTGCTTCGAGGAATGAGAAAGCTCTTAGAATGTTGGATAAACCAATGAGAATGTGTGCAAAATGTAAAAAGTTGACATATCGTGATTCACAGAATTGTGTCAAAGTCAATAAGAATGTAACCAAAAATGCATGATAGCATTCTTATAGATGCACGTAGGGTGGTAAAAAATGAACTTATGACAGTTAATGCGGTGTAATTTATTTATTTTAATTCGTATTTATGTAAAAATGAAGTAAATCGAGCTAAAAATGAAGTAAATCGGACTTAAAATGCAGGTTGCTGTTTGTGTTTGAGTATTTTTACAGTTTTAGCCTTTATTGCAGGATATTGGGGCAAAAATGTTGCATTTTTCAATTTGCTTCAAGTTCTTCGATTTGATGAGATGGATGCGCGAGATCTATTCTTATTTCTCATAGTAACTCCTATTCTCACCTGAACACTACTATAGGATCAGGTGAGAAATAAGAATAGATCTCGTGTGTCCATCTCATCAAATCGACAAACATGATTCATTCTCAGCAAATTGAAAAACACGGCATTTTTGCCCCAATATCCTGCAGTTTTAGCCTTTAAAGGCTAAAACTGTAAAAATACTCAAACACAAACAGCAACCTGCATTTTAAGCCCGATTTTATTCATTTTTAGCCCGATTTACTTCATTTTTAGCACGATTTACTTCATTTTTACATAAATACGAATTAAAAAAAATTAAACATCTTCTTCTTCAAAGCAGCAACACGAGCGTAGTCTCTATAAAACTCAATACCAACATCAACAGTTCTAAAAACTCTGCCCTTAAAATGCTTCATCTCATCAACACACTTTGGAATAAATGAACCTGTAAGATACAAAAATGCACAAAGTTAACACTAAAGATGCACAATATAATAGTAAAAATGAACGTCGATCTGAATAAAACAAATTTTTTTAAACTATATTCATACACAATTAACAAAGTCGAGACCGAACACGAATGCAAAATCCAGAAACAAAGAAAAAAATCTGATGGATAGAAGAAATATAAATTAAATCGAACGAAGAAGGAAGAAGAAATCAAATCGCGCGAATAAAAGAATAAAAAATCTCATGAGATACTCTTTCAGATTTAAAAAATAGCTAAAATTACAAAAATAACCTTAATTTTGCAAAACTGCAGGATAATCGAGGAAAATTGCACACGGAGTGAAATAGATCATGAGCGTTGAAATAAAAAAATCAAAGGCTGAGATTTATTCTCATTTCTCATACTAAAAACTATTCTCATATGATCACTACTCTATATATATATATATATATATATATATAGGGATGCGATCCAGTGAGAACCCCTCTTACCATAAGAAATAAGAACCAATCACAACCATAGATCTCGCTGAATAAACGGTCCCGATCTCATAAAAAAAGACGGTCATTTTTTCTCAAAAAACCTGCATTATTGGGCAATTTAGTCTTTTCGCTTATAATTAAAATTCGCCCTTGAATTATAACCTTCTTAATACACATACAAACTATCATTATATAGAGAAGATACTATCATTATATAGAGAAGATACTATCATTATATATTATTCCTCTAATTTCACACGAATACACAAATATTACTAACATGTGTAATAATTCAAAGCAGTGGGTTTCATCAAACAAAGCAGATCTGCATTATATAGTTTATGGACTATCATTATATACTACAAATATTATCATTATATATCATTATAAGTTGAACTTAAAAAATATGTTATTATAATTTCAATGTGTTTTTTCTTCTTTAATTAATTAAAAATGAATGTGCAAAAGCAACGTAAATTTTGGCTTGTGAATAAAATTGTAATTAAATATGAATTAAAAACAAGTTACAATCACTCATTGAACCTCTTCTAGAAACATCAAAAGTTGCAAGAATGAGGGTTGACAAATAACAATACAATACAATAATAGCAATACAATCCATTGTGGAACAAACAAGGGACAAAACCTCCTCAATCATCATCAATCATCAATCTCAACATAGCTAGCTCTCAATCTTATACAGAGTTGATGTAAAGAGCTAGCTGAGGTCAAGAAAGGCTTTGGCCAAGGGATGCTTAGTCTGTGAGAGATGGTGAGCCTCCAAGATCTTAACAATCTCACATTGCCAACAAGGCATACCACATCAGCTATCATCTACATCTGCTTGGTTCTGTGTTATCACACTTCGGAACAAACGAATAAAAACATGAACTAAATTTGAAACTTATAACATATAATGCAAGATTAATAAGTATATAATGCATATATTTACACTATATAATGAATTCCCATAACGGAACAGAACCTCCATATACTAATTATAACTGACTCACATATAATGCAACTATTACAAAACAATAATGCAAGCCATAACATCATATAATGCAGATATAAAAAAATTTGAAAGTACGTAAACTAATAATCACTCTTTCAAATATAACCTAAGTACTACAAATATATAATGCAATTCATAACAATACATAATGCATGTATTTACACTATATAATGAATTCTCATAATGGAACATAACCTTTATAAACTTATTATAACTGTCTCACATATAATGCAACTATTACAAAACAATAATGCAAGCCATAACATTATATAATGCAAATATAAAACAAATATAAAAGTACGTAAACTAATAATCACTTTTTCAGATATAGCATAAGTACTACAAATATATAATGCGATTCATAATGATATATAATGCACATCTTCAAATTAAACAATTAAGAGTGAAAACACCAAACCATAAATAGCAATCTACGAAACCTAATTCAAAATCTGGAAACAAATCATCAATAACTCATACAATGAATCTTCGATTCTATCACCGTAATCTGATAATTAATGATCGAACATTATATTAGAAAATAACTGGTTCTATTACGTAACAAATGGAATTTATCAATTCTTACCTTTCAAAGGATCCATAACTCAACGACGACGATGACGAACACAAACAATAATGAACGCAGATTTCACAGAGAGAATGAATGAAGAAAATATATAATCACAGAAGGAATGAAGATCGCAAATCGCATAGGAAAGAAAGATCGCAAGATTTAAATTAAGATTCTAAATAGATTTGAATTCATGTAAGTACAAAATTACCCCTCATTTTACAATAATGAAAGTCAATACAAACAATAATGCATAGCGGACAAAATTAAATCTAAACTGTTGATTTCATGATTTTAACGCATAAGATTAGTTCTTATTTTCACATGGTAAGGTTGGTTCTTATATGATCACT